>NHNV01000040.1:232150-262999 GCA_002785995.1 Mycosphaerelloides madeirae | reverse complement strand
CCCCCTCTCCTCCAATACTCCGCTCTAAACCACTATCCTCCTCTCCCTCCATTCCTCCCCATCCATACTGGCCCTGCCAAACGTGACCAGGTCCAGCATCTCCCGCTTCACATATTCCACCATAGGCCGCGCGACCTCAGCCTCCAGATCCTCGCAGTCTGCCCGAGCAAGAACGGCACTGCAGTCTGCCTCGATGGTCGGCTTGCAGAAGTCGAAAGATTGGGGATCTGGGCAGATCGAGAACAGGGAGACGATTCCGTTGTAGTAGCTCGGTCCGTTCTGGTCGAGGACGTCGAGTTTCATTACCAGGAGCGGGATACCGAGAGCTCCGACGAGAGGGAGGAGCTGCCAGATTTTGCTGTAGTAGCCGGGGAGGGTTTGGGTGGCGATCATTGAGGCGCGCAGGTTGAGTTTGGCGGCGTACTCGGCGTTATAGGTGATGAAGACACCCTGTCGAGGCTTGGAGGGAGACATGTTGAGTGGTAGACATGCTATTGGAGTCAGCTTTCATGAGTCGACCAAGAGATGACGACAATTGACTCACTTGATGATTCGTGGATGATGGGCGGAAATAAGAGATTTGAACGGTTGCGGTCGCGGTGGAGATATGTTCGAACTGTGTTAAAGTGCTGGTATCGAAGTCGAAGTCTTGGTATCGAAGTGGTGATGTTGATGTGGAAGTCGAACTTGAAGTTGCAAAAGAACAAGAGACCTCGAATAACATGCGTCTCTAGCGAAGTGACAAAAGCCATGACACCTTTTCATGTAATGAGGCTGCCAACAGTCAGCAACAATAGAATCCAAGAATCATACTAACTCAAGGACCGCTCCTCGCATGTGACAATGGATAGAGTGAAAACAAAGCAAAGAAGCACAATGTATGTGACAAACCACAACCCGGAGGTGCGTTGCACAGTTTATTTATCTCTCACTTCTCCACATGCTTGTGAAAGAAATCAACGTAATCGAACATACCTAAGAGCAAGAAGTCAGCATATTCCGAGATCAGGGGAATAGGATTCTTCACTTACTCCGCTTATAGCTTCTCGTGAACTCGCCATTCGTGCGGTTGACATGTTGCATGCCATACCTATCACTACGTCAGCAAGCTTCGCTTCCTAGGCTTCCAAGAACGAACAAACTCACTGCTGCTCGAAAGACCCAAACTCATTATTGTCGACAAAACTCCACGCCAGCGCCCCAATAACCCTAACCCCATCCTCATACATAGCCTTCAACATCTCCGTCAAAAAACCCTCGTAATAGAATGTCCTCTCCAAGTCATACTGCTGCGCAACAACAGGTTTACTCCACTCCTCCCACGGATTGAACCCAAACTCCGCAATCAAGATACCACTCGGTTTGTACGTATTCCAGACGTACCCAAGCTGCTGACGGACGTACTGCGGCGCGAGGTATGCGTATGCGTAGGAAGCTTGGCCCATGAGCCACCCATCTTGCTGCACGTTGGTGTTGACGACGCAGGCGGGCCAGAGAGGGTCGGAAGAGTTGGCGATGCATGCGTCGATTCCGCCCGGGGGAGAAGTGGCGAATTGAGCGACGTAGGGGTCGAAAGACCAGAAGTCGGCGGTGCCATTGATGTAGGCCATTTGGGAGGCTGTAAGAGCTGTGAGGTTGAGGTTGGGGGTGTTCAAGATATCTTTAGGGTATTGTGCTCCCAGGAAGATTGGATTGGACATGGTTCCGAGGATATAGTCTTGATATCGCTGCACTGCTCGGGCGTCTTCGGGATTGGTTCCATCCAGAGGCAGAGCGAGGTTGTTGGCGAATTTAATGGTGATGCTGCCTGTTCCTTTCAGCACTTCCTTATACCAGTGATAGACCTTCGCATGTGCCATGAGCAGCATTGTCGAAGCCGCATACGGCACGCCGTTGTAGAACGAGATATTCGGTTCGTTTAGTGTCACCCAGTATTTGACACGATCGCCGTATTGTGCCATGACCTGTTTTGCGTAGTATAGGAAAGCATCTGGGTACTCCTCGCTCGCCATGGAAATATTGAGAGGCGGATCGACGTGCTGCAGCGTCACAATCGGCGTAATGCCATACTCGATACAAGTATTGATGACATCGTCGTAATGCTCCAGGCCGGGAAGATTGATCGGACTGCCCTCCGTTCCAAAGGGCACAATTCTCGTCCAAGAGATGGAGAAACTGTAATATGGAAGACCAATAGCCCTCAAGCGAGCGATATCCTGCTTGTAAAGGAAGTAGTTCATGTTTGCGACCTCTCCGCTCGCCAAATCTGCGGTGTTGGGGAGTGCACCGAACGTATCCAGAAGGCCAGGGCCGCGGCCTTCAGACTTGGGAGCACCTTCAATTTGCCAGGCGCTGCCGGCAACTCCCCAGACGAAGTCCTCAGGAAGAGTGTAGCACGAATTATTGGAACTGACATCAGCTTTGTAGTAAAGAGCTGGAGGAAAGACGAGCTCGCTGCTAGGGATAGGCGTAGGGGAAACGGTGGTCGAGAATGGAATGGTAATGTTGTAGCTGATGCTTTCCCACAGAGCCGCATATGCGCTCTGGCCGTAGCGACCATCATTCGTAGCAGTGGCATTCGAGTTCAATGAGTACGAGGTAGTCGTGACGTTGGACGGGAGCAGCTTGGAGGCCTCACTATATGCTGGAGCATACGCGGTCGTGAGTACCAACGGCGAGACCAAAGGCGTAGCATACCGGGTCGTTGTCAAAGCCGTATATGTGTAGGTGCTGTAAGAGTAGCTCCGGGTCGCGGAACATGTACTCGCACGCTTTGCCAAAGATGAGCGATATTCAATATCTTGCGAAAGCAGGTTCTCACCTCCGTTAGATGCCCCGTCCAACCATCAGTGCCACATCCGCTCCAACGAGGTCCCCAAGCATCAGCGACAGCAGCCGCAGCTACAAGCAATGCCAGTATTGAGCTCATCTTGGCCTTACAAATGTACAGTGAACGAATGAGCAGGCATGTCTGGCTCTTTATCAAATGGCGGCAACCCCTCACCTACTGCCCCCATTTGCCGGCTCTCAATTCCTGTTCAGCGGCAGTGGCTTGGCGTGCAGTGGATATTACCTACACGGCACACATTCTGCCGGGAAAGGTCATGCGTCTCGGGGTGAGGTGCGCGGCCCTGATTGATGTTGACCGGCCATCATGTTTCCGCGTTCCTGTCCATCGAAACTGGCTCCGGCTTGACCGCCGATATCTTTGCGAAGGACATGTCTGCAAGGCAATATGCTGGAGAGTCATCGATGCGTGGAGGTGGAGGAGGTGGAGAAATTTGCGGGCGTAGAAGTGGAGGAAGGCGGAGGGGGATGCACGAGGATACGAGGCCGGGGGAAGAGCGAATACGCTGCGAATATCGATGCTTCGCAAAACATCCGACGCCTCTCATGTAGCGCAGCAAGTGCGTGTTGTGTCGAATGAAGTCGAAAGAGACACGAGTCGACAAAAGACTCTCAAACACCTCAGGTACTGGAATGATCAACCTTGAGGGACAAGCAGCACATTGGTATTGGGAGGAAAATCCGTCAGTCATCAAGTTGAGATCGATCCTCATCGCCCTCTTCTAATCTCTCATACAGCGTCCATCCAGCAGACACAGTTTCATTTAACACTATAACACAAGCGGCATCAATCATGAGTGAAGCGCTACCGTTTACCATCACAAACCGAGCTCGCGCTCATATCCTCCCAAAAATCTACTCACACGATGTTACTCTTCACACGGCTTTCTGCCAAATAACGACTGATATCACAAACAGTAATCAAACAATGCGCATCTCCTAGTACGCGTCCAGCATGTTGTCCAGCTCATCCAGTTCGATGTCTTCCGGACTTTGCAGCAAATCCCACTGGAAGGTGGGGTCCGGAAGCGCGATTTGGTGGTCGTGCTGACCATCTCTCGTGTCGACACGCAAATTTGTTTGCGGTTGCATCATGGGGCTGCTGAACTCCATATGTTGCGCTGAGACTACTTTTACGGACCCGAAAAGATCGGCGGCCGCTTGGCTGTTCTTCAGCGCCAAGCTCTCCTCTGTCTCATCAGCTTCGGTCGATATTGCGACGCTGTCCTGCTGAGCGCCCGCTGTCGCATCGGCATCCATGTCGACATCCTTTTGGTTTTCCTGGCTGTTGCGACGCGCTTTTGCTTGCTCGTAGAGCGCACTGGCCGTCTGCTTGAAGTCGCGTTCCTCGTTCTCTAGTGGTGGACTTGCGGCGCGTCTGGGGTGTGTGAAACCTGACCGTTCGGGTGGAATGGAGTTTCGGCCCGAGAAAGAGCCACCGGGTGTTGGCGGAGCCTGACCGTGCTCGTCGTCGAGCTCTGGAGACGAAAGGTCGACCTCGGGTGAGGGTGAAAGGGCTTGGCGCTGTCGCAGGTATCGGTCGTCCTCATCGGCGGCCGAGGCTGACGAGAGAGAGGGCGAGATGATACGAGTCGCATTGGGCATTGGCTCTGGTTGTTCGGGGATCGGTTGGTGTGGTGTGGTCGTGAGGTAAAAATACAATCGGCGGGGGTGTACAGGGGAGAGGTCCTTGGCCAGCGGACAAGGGCTGATGGCCGGCCATGGTCGCTGGAGGTAAGCAGTCAATCTCGAGGAGATGAGAGCCGAAGGGTTCGCAGATCTGTTGCGCATGTTAGCAAGTGTGCGACGGGAAGGAGAGGAAGACGAGTGAGCGTACTTCTCAATCGTGTGTAGCTTTGTCGCAAGTACTGCAGCAAGCTCTTTGACCAAGTGAGGCCTGTTCCCAGTCTTCTCCAGTTGCTCTATCGTTGCGACGACGATGTTATCGCTAATTCCCTCGGTATCGATCTTGTTGTTGTTATTGTTGCCTTCTGCAGCAGGCGACGGTGGAGGTGACAGCTCTGTAGCTGGTTTTGGCTTCTCTTCCTTGATACGAATAATGGTGGTTCGCGGCGGGCTCATAAGCCCGGTGGGAGGTGAATCGGAGGCATGCGATCGCTTTGACTTCTTGACGGGGCGTTCTTCATCTTTCTCGACAGTGACCTCGACGACGGTTTCGGGCGGTGAGGGATGGTCGATGCGCGATCGCTTCGGGGCGACAACGCCAAGATCGCCGAGATTCAAGCTCTTTCGTCGCGTTTGCATTGTGTCGTTGGGAAATGGGTTGCTCAGTGGTGATGTTTTCGAAAGCTGTGGCTGGGAATGGTGATAATGTGGTTGTTGTGAGATTCGTTCAGCTTTGGAGGCGGTCACCACAACACCACAGAAAGAAGTAGATGACTGCAGGGCGGCGTGTGAGGAATGCACAACCAGCTAGGCGGAAGGATCGATTGCTCGGGAGCGACGACCTTGCATATGCGCCTGCACGTCTCAGGCAAAGCCAACAGAAGCAGGAAGTAGCAGTGGCGATGGGAGAATTCGCCCGTGAACAACAAGCAAACGTTAGACACAAAGCGACGACGGCGATGGTGGCGAAGGTGGCGGCGGAAACGGTGTGTCGTTCTGGAGGGAGTATGCAGAGTGGTTGGAAGCGGTGATGTAAGTAGAGGCAGTTCTCAGGAGGTCGATTCGGGGCAGCTTCGCAACGCTGTGCTGTGGCGGCGGGAGCGAATCGCGCAGGCAACGACCACACGGGAAGCGGATGGTGGCACGCAGAACAAACGGCAGGAGGCGGCTGCTGTGCCAGTTGTGCTGATTATGGTCGTCGATGCGGTTGTTGCTTTGTTCTGTTGTTGTTGCGATGAGGAGGGATGTTGTTGCGAGGGCGAAAGCGTAACCCGACGGACGGTTCCTGCGACGCCTGAAGCAAAACCCTTGAGCATAGCCAGGCTCGAAGCAGATTAGTTCTCAGGCGTCGAAAGATTCGTTTCTCTTGCAGACTCGGTCCTTTGCAGCGGTGTATCGTCACACTGCTTTCTGCTGTACAATTGCTATAGGTGCCCTTGTATGATGCGACACCTCTTCCACACCGAACGACAACAACAGCGAAAACAAGGCGCTTCGATCAGTTCCGCGCAGCTGGAAGTTCTTCTTCACTGCTGCACTCCGTGACAATCGAAAATAGTTAGTGGTGCCGGGGTCCACGAGGCCGCTGCACGCCAAACCAGGATCCGCGACGAATCGGAGGCGATATGAGTGGCGAATGTACGACAAGGTTTGCGCGTCTAAAATGCTGCCAGTTCCGCCTTTTCCATCATCGGAGACGTCATGCGCTGCCCTCTCACGCGACAGACAAAGTAATTACCAGGATATAATAACATTGCGGTTGCCAGCGTCAACCGACTACGGCGCTTTGTAGCGTTTGCAATGCTGCTACTCGCGATCATATGCACCCGCGAAGACGGCATCCTGCAGAACGACTCGTCTGTTCCAATTCATTGCCTCCTCGACGTGGAGTTCATCCCGGATCACTCCGTCGTATTTTGCTGCAGGCACACCTTACTGAAGGTTTAGCTCCGCGAGCATGCCGGCTGCTCTTCGATGTTTCAGACACCACTTCACCTCCCAATGGCCGAGGCCAAAACGACTTGCGTATCAGGAGAGAAGCATTTCACCGCTGCTGACCTGCAAAAGACCCATTGGAGATCTCCCGATCGCCGCTTATCGCTTGCCCCTGCGACGTCACCGCCATTGGGACTAGGATCGAAGAGACTTGTCTATGAATTGTCGTTTTTCAGACTGAAGAACACCTTTTGGCTTATCAGACCAAGACACCGGATATCGTCAGAGGTCATCTTGTCTGCATGCGGCATCCTCATACATTCCGGAGATCGTCCCAGAGTGCTAGCGGAATGTTTACTGTGCCATCATTCACGAGACTGTACCCACTGAGACGGAAAGCTACTCTTCCTGATCAAGACGAAATTTTTCAAGTGCTATTATACCAATGTGGTCTACTTTGACTGAATATGCATGGGATGTGATAGCCACTGCAGCGTTATTCTTCGCTATGATTTTATAGCAGGCAATCCCTTTCTCTTCAACATGACATCTGCAGCTCCTCGGAATCTAGCGACTACAAAGAATAATTATGCAAGCGGCGACATCCTATGACTTTTGAGGCTTCAATAAGCCTGAGCAACATATCATGACTGAGGACTGGGAACCATTCACAATGGTCCTGTCCCTCCATTGGGAAAACACGAGATCGCAATCATGCATTACCTTTCCATCCTGCTTCTCCTGACAGGGATTTTCTACACCGCAGTAGCCGGCGACGACACTTTCCCCTCCAAACCCGAAAGGCTCGTCCGCGATGCCCAGGAAGCCTTCTCAGCAGACCCACCCTTCAAAGCCACCCAAACAGGCCTGCCACATCCCTTCTACTCCTACGACCACCAAGCCGAATGGCCCAAAGTCACCCTAGCCGTGGCCTCAAAATGGGAAGGCCCCAAAGACGCCATAGGAACGAAGAAGAGCCATGCGGTAGATGCCGCGAAGGCTCAGATCACCGCGCATGCTACTTCGCACGCGAGAAGGAGTGCGGTGGATTTTGATGAGGATTATCGGGCTGCGTTTCTGAGGAGAGGGATTGGGAATTTTGCGAGGGACGTTGAGGAGGAGGTGAAGGAAGAGAAAACTGCCGTCGTTGCTATTGACTACGCTTGCGAAGAATATGCCAAAGAGTTCCAACGTCGTGGTATTGGCAATTTTGTCTCTCCCGCTCCAGAGAGAATCGCCGCTCGAGGAGCTGAGAAGATCGAGGAGCCAGAATCGATCGAGGAACAACATCCTCATCATGCTCGTCATGGACATGCTTCGGATTCAGCTCACGGCGCTACCCTTCCATTCGAACCTACTGAGATTCCTTTCCCAGAAGCAACATCATCGGCGTACACCCCGGCTGCTTCAGCGACTCCAGCTCCTGTCGTCTCGAAGGAAGCGAAGGGACGTTGTTCGGTTGGGCTCGGTGATAGTGTCAATCCATACGATCAATGCGCGATGTCTCGTACTGAATGGTCATCAAGAATTGTCAAGATTCGAGCTGTAGACTTTCTGTGTCGCATTAAATGATAATTAACATCAACTTCGTTTTCCCATTTCCATGCCATCATCGTCCCAGTCATCATCCCCCGCATCCCCAACCTTCCTCCCAACAATAATACCTGTCGCCGTCAATCCAACCGCAACAAGAAACCAACTCTCAAACCAACTCTCCACAAACCTCCCTTCCAGCGGCGCTCCCAGCGCTTCCGTAATAACATTAGAAACCTCCGCTGGTAGATTACTCCTCAACAAGAGCGCTGAGCTGATCACATACGTACCGGCGATTTGTGAGATGATTAAGGGCAAGCTAGTTTGCGCATGCTGGATCAGACCTGGTGCGAAACGTGCGAAGACGCGGAAAGTTTGCAGGACGGCATTGAAGGAGGCGAAGAGCATTATTCCGGAGAGGAGGAAGCTAAATTGGCGGGACCAAGAGGCGCGGTCGAGGTTGCTGTCCCAATGCGTTGTTAAGATTGCGAGGAGGTTGTTGACTGGGTCGCTGGTTGCGAAAGAGTGTGCTGGGTTCCACCATCGTCGTAGAGAGGAAAGGGATGTCGCGATTATTCTGTAGGCGCAGTAGATTGCGAAAATGAGGTTGGCGAGGTTGAGGATTCTTCCGGTTCGTGTTCTCGAGCGGTCTTGGTCGGCGCGGCGGGAGCGCATGCTTGAGAGGGAGTTTGAGAGGCTGAAGCGCATTACGTGGAGACCACCGACTTCCATGCGTAAAGAGTTCAGTTCTTGGGCTTCTTTGTTGCCGCCTCGTAGGGACCCTATCATGCGGCCCATGAAGCCCGTCTGCTCAGCAGGCGACGTAGCCTCGGACATCTTGCGTTCCAGCGCGCGGATTCTGCACTGTTTTGCATTCATCATCTCTTCTGTTGCTGACAGGCCAGCTGCTTTGCGCGAGATATCCGAGTCCTTGACAGGACGGTGACGGACACCAAACGTCTGCCATAGCGACGACACTGCTGCAAAGCCGGACAAGGATGCCATCAAGGATATTCCGATGATTCCTATTCGCTCCAAACAGGCCTCTGTAAAGACATGGCCGCTCTCAAAATGGCTCCTTTCACTCCCGTGAAGCGTATTCCTCAGAATCGACGTCTGAGGGATGTACCAAAAGACCAGCAACCAAGCTGTGAATATGGCAATCTCCAAGACCAGTCTAAACGTTGGCCGGGTCCTGCGCGTTGATGTAGACTCTGCGGGGACCCCAAACAAGCTCTTTGAGATTCCATGTATCTCTAACGCAGGTGTGATAATGATGCTCAATAGCAGTAGGGAGCTCAATGTCACCCGCAATGCCAGTCCTCGCGCCGCTGGGTTCAGCGCATCGGATATCTCGCAGAGTAATAGTTCCACCAGCACGGCCGACAAGCCAATGCTCGCGGAAAAGACCCAAGAAGCCAGACTCTTCGACGAGGGCCGGCCTATTCTCTCCCTCCAACTCTGCTGGAACACGCTCTTATTGAACACTGGCAGTTCACCGTTCTTTGTGTCACTCTCGCTGTTCAAGTTTGGGTACAATCGTCGCTGCGCAATCACCACGACGACCAGCCATGTCAGCACCAGCGGCGTCGAGGACAGGAGGATGGTGGAGGGGGACACGGCTTCGAGGCTGCGGCGGACGTAGGCGGGCTTGCACTCATCGCAGTCATCGGCCGGGAGCATGGCTTCTGTCTGTTCTATCGCGGGTCGCGGTGGGGAGGTCGCTGCTGGCGGGAATGATGCTGGGGCGGGCGGTCAAGTGCTACAGTTGTCGGCAACATTGGAAGAGGCATTGACGGGTGCAGCAATAATATCGTCGAGTGATAACAGTTGCAGATGCGATTGGTACCTTGCATTCGCGCAAGCCACGGTGTAAGCTTTGCCTCGGCGCCGTTGTGCTGGGGAAGTGAAAGAACCCTGGAACCGAAATCGTAAGGTAGCGGGTCATTGATCTGCCACGTGAGAGACGTCCCTCGTCCATGAATGGAAGATGTTGCAAAGAACATCACTGCCTTCGAATGTCCATAACACGATTGGAAGCAACCAAAGCAAACCGCAGAAGCAATCACGATATCACTCCTGCGAAAGCTCACCGGATCGTGGCGCTCAAAAGAAAAACTCAATCTTAGCTAAGGCACACCATGTCGCTGTCCAGACTCATCCGGCATCCTCTCCCCAGATCCGCGGGCATCAGTCGCTTTTTCCAAAGCACATCCGTCATGGTCAAAGCCGAAGAGGTCTCAGTCTCCGTCGGCGAGGACGACGCCGCTGTACTCCAACAAGCCACGAGCCTGGTCGACGCCGGCAGATGGCGGATATGTAACGACGGCAAAGGGCTGGAACGGCCGTTCAAATTCAAGACTTTCAAGGCCACATGGGTAATGTCAGATGAGCTCCGGTGGCTTTGATGAAGCTGATCGTTTGCAGGACTTCATGAATCAGGTGGCGGGAGAATGCAAGAAGCAGAAACACCACCCAGAATGGAGTAATGTCTACAACAAGGCTCACATCCGCTGGACGACGCACGACCCCGAAGGACTCTCGAGCAAGGATACGCACATGGCGGCGTTCTGTGATGAAGTTGCGAAAGAATACAATGAACTCGACATTGACCCTAGTGAAGGGCAGTTGGGACCAGACGGCAAGATTGAGGCTGGAGATTGTTGTACGCCAAAGAAAGCAGTCGTGAATGCTGGATTGTGACGTCTCTACATGTTCCTTCCACCAGTAACACTAATCGTCTGTCCCGACACATAGCTGAACAACGGACTGCAAACCGCCATGACCGCACTCGCCGCCTCTGTCGCAGTTCCAGGCCTTCCCAGCGGGATATCCGGGTATCCTGTCCTGCCATCCAACTGCTTCTGCGGAATTCCAAGCGCAATCTTGCTTCCATCAGGTGCAGTCACAAACGCGCCCTCCTCCTTCGCGGCCGTCAGACGAGTCTGGATGTGCCCGAAAGCAACAGTGTTGGCCCGCACGCCAAAAGCTGGACCCCACTCTTTTGCGATGGCCTTGGTGAGACCGGTCACACCGGCTTTGGCGAAGGAGTAGTTGGCTTGGCCTGCGTTGCCGTGCAGACCGGAGGTGGAGGAGATGTTGACGATGCAGCGGGATTCACCGTCCTTGACGCGGAAGTAGGGTGCTGCGGCTCGAATGAGCTTGAAGGGAGCGGTTGCGTGGAGGTTGATGATGGTGTCCCACTGCTTGTCGGTGGTCTAATCTCGTCAGTGTCTTCCTCGCGGGTATAAGGGATCTGATGCATACCTTGTGAATGACACCATCCCAAGTGAAGCCTGCGTTGTTCACGATGTAGTGGATCTTGCCGCCACCAAACTCCGCCGCTTTCTTAGCCAGCTCATTGATGTAGTCGTCGCTCATAATATCGCCCGGAATCGAAGTGGCCCTGCCGCCATTCTTGTTGATCTCATCGGCCACTTGTTGCGACTTGGTCTTGTCAATGTCCGAAACCACCACATACGCTCCCTCGTTGGCGAAGAGTCTGGCGCATTCTGCTCCAATGCCCTGGCCTGATCCAGTGATGATGGCTGTCTGGCCGTTGAACATACCCTTGGGATAGTTGAGGTGGGCGGAGATTTGCTGTGCGCGGTGTGCCATTATTGCGGTTTGTATGACTTTGTGGGATATTCGAGGAGCGGCTTCACCTACTGTTGAGAACAATATATACAGGGCAATGCAATGGGACTCCCGGCAAAGTGATATGTGCCGGCAAAGAGAGAGAAGCAGAAAGCCGAGGTTGATTGAATCGTCATTCCCGAATTGACAAAGGGAAGCTCGAGAGCTCCTTCCTCCACGCCATCACATGTTCTCGTGCTGACATCGCTGTTATCGACGTCCCTCTCATTCGCTCATTATCACATCGACAACATAGATATCTAAGGTCGAAGATGGCGCCTTTGATGAACGACGAGCCTCGCACGTCCGGAGCGACCAACGACACCTCGCACAAACCTCGCCTTCTGATTATAGGTGCTGGATCTCGAGGTAACTCATACGCCCGGGCCGTCGTGGACTCTGGTCTTGCTGTAGTGGCCGCCGTTGCTGAACCCATCGCCTTCAAGCGTAAATGGCTCGGATCGAAGTACATATGGCCTCAATTAGAACCTTCCCCGGAGCAGGAATTCGAGGACTGGGAGGACTTCATCTTGTTTGAAATGCAGAGACGGAAAGACTACAGTGCTGGTATTTCAGTCTCGGCGCCCATCGACGGGGCGTTTATTTGCGTGCGGGATGAGCAACATGTCGAGGTCTTGACTCGTCTGGCCCCATTGGGATTACATATAATGAGCGAGAAGCCGCTCGCCACCAGTCTCGTCGACTGTCTTCGAATCGAAAAGGCGTTTCTAGCGGCTTCCCCAAAACGGATATTTGCGATTGGACACGTCTTGCGGTATAGTCCTCACAACATGCTTCTACGACATCTCGTGAGGGAAAAGAGAGTTATTGGCGATATCCTATCGATCGAGCATACCGAACCGGTTGGGTGGTGGCATTTCAGCCATTCGTACGTCCGCGGAAATTGGAGAAAAGAGTCGACTACTGCACCGAGTCTGCTCACCAAGAGCTGTCACGATATCGACTTCATTCTATGGATGTTGTGCTCTGCTGCTCCGGGTAGTAAGCAGAGCGCACATCTGCCTGCTCGTATTTCGTCAGGTGGATCTTTGAAACAATTTCGAAAATCGCAAAAGCCGAAAGAAGCTGGAGGTGCTACGAATTGTCTCTCTTGTCCGATTCAGAGTTCGTGCAGGTACTCGGCTGCCCGTATCTATTATGAAAAGCATTTGGCGAAAGGGAATGCAAAGTGGCCGGTCCACATCGTCAATCCTGAGGTCGAATCGATTCTGGTCGCGGAAGGTCCGGAAAAGGCGAAGTCGGCGTTGATGGGGACACTACGGGAAGACTACGATGCAAAGACTACGTCCAAAGAAGAAATCGAAAGCCGGTCCTGGTACGGCCGCTGTGTGTGGGAGAGTGACAATGATGTGTGCGACGATCAATTCGTCACACTAGAATGGGATGACACAGCTGAGGGCGGTTCGAAGACGGCCTCGTTTCACATGATCGCTCAATCCTTGGCACAATGCGAGCGGCGAGGACGGATTTACGGGACATCTGGCGAGATCTATTACGATAGTAGAAGCATCACAGTGCACGATTTCGAGAACGGGACTACAGAAACCTGCAATCCTGAAGTGCCCAAGAACTCGCACCACGGCGGCGGGGACGATGGCTTGACGCAGCAATTCGTCAAAGCTATTGCTGCGTCTGTGGACGGTTCGATGAGCGTGGATGAAGCTCAAGTGGAATTTCTGGGTTGCACCATGGAAGAGATCATCCGATCTCATGCTGCTGTCTTCGCTGCAGAAGCAGCCCGCACAAAGAGGAAGGTCGTTGAATGGAACGAATGGTGGGTCCAGAATGTTGAGAAGCAATTGAAAGATCTCAGCTGGTAGAGAAGCCTGGTCGGCTACGATGGTACGACTGCATGCAATTTGAATGATGATGAGACGACACAGATCTTAAAACACGTCTCCTACTCCGATTGGTACGTCTGAATTTGGGAGACGATGCTGATTATACAGATGACATTGTTTACTACATTAAGCTCCTACAAGATCTACGGCCTCTTCCTTCGCGAACCAAAACACTACTGCAAAATGCACCGCCGTCAATGGGCAAGACAACGATGGTTTGTTCAAGTCATCTGGCAAGACTATCAGTAATATCAAATACCATCAGCTTCTTGAGACTCACAGACAAAGCGACTAGTACCCGCCAGTACCACCGGCATGAGGGTCAAAGCCTCCTGGGCCGCCTGGGAAACCGGGAGCAGCGTTCAAACCAGCACCGATTCGGGCATTAGGATCGAACGCGCCACTTGGGAAGGCCGGACCGCCTGGACCACTGGTCAAGCCGGCTCCAAATTGACCTTCGAGCGATGTCAGTATCTGTTAGGGGGGAAGACTCTTAATATTCGGATCGTCTCTTACCTCCAGGTCCTGCATTGAACTGGCCATTCACTCCGGCGCCAGGAAAGCCTGGACCGCCTGGGTTACCGGTCAAGCCAGCGCCAAATTGACCTGGAAGAATGTCAACGTCTGTTGGAAATACTCTCATGTTCGTGCTGGCTCTTACCTCCGGGTCCCGCGTTAAACTGTCCATTGACTCCGCCGCCAAATCCTGGACCTATCAACAATTAGTGTGTCACATTTCATGCGAGTTTATGGACAACGTACCACCAGGTAGTCCGGCGCTATCAAATTGTCCATTCACGCCGCCTCCGAATCCGGGGCCTATAATCGATTAGCACCTACTGCTACTCTCTTTTGGAGGGATAGCATACCGCCGGGCAGTCCAACGCCGTTGAAATGGCCGTTAACGCCGCCTCCGAAGCCTCCTCCCGGGAGTCCGCCTGTAATCAATCAGCATTCGCCTCGATTGTTGCATTCGAATGCATAGCTCACCACCAGGAATGCCTTGTGGGAACCCAGTGCCTGAGAGACCTTTGAATCATCAGCGCAAGTCAACTCGATACGTCTGAGTCGATGACTCACCGCCGAGTCCCGGAGGACCGTATGATTTTCCGGGCGGCGGAGGCAGGGGAGGATAGCCTCCCATAGGAGGGAACGGAATGTTTGGATCGAATGGTGGACCCACCGGGGGAAGTGGAGGGATGGCCGGAGGGTATGGAGCCGGAGGGTATGGAGTCGGAGGGAACGGAATGTTTGGTTCGAAGGGAGGCCCCGGGGGGAACGGGGGAATCGCTGGAGGGTATTGCATAGGCGGGATCGNGGAGGCGGGATTGGAGGCAATCCAGGGTCGAAAGGAGGAACACCGGGTCCGTACGGATCAATGCCTTGGTCACCAGTTTTGCCTTGATCGGCCTGGTCTACGTTGGTCGTGGAATCGATGGGAATGGCAGTCGCCAGAGCTATGCAGCTCAGGCCGAAAATTGCGGAGCGCATGTTGAAAGATCTCGAAGACTGGAAGGACTGTGGAAGAAAGGAGGACAAGATTTGCTCGCGGTGAAAAGGGTAGAAACGAGTGGCTGCTGCGAGGCAAAGCTGATGATCAGAGAGGAACGAGCTGTCGAGGCGTGCGAAGATCCTTTTGTAGGTCTTTGGAAGTCTTCGTTCATCGGTGTTCGCAATCTTGGAGACGACATGCTCTCCTGAAGGGTTTCATGGCCGATGCCTGCGGTTGAAATTACCAACGCCTGTGGTCTTCGTATACACCTTGGCTCTGCCAGCTTGCTGGTATGCCAAATTGCCGTATCTAGCAGAGGCCGCTCCGAATGATCAGGCTGCTTTCCAGCTTCCCTTGCGATCATGCTCATCACTTGGCATATGATTGTCACCACGTTGCAGCGGATCGATTGTCACTTCGCTGGAAAAGCAATGCCAATTTGGCGTGGCAGAGAGGCTCTCTACTTCCCGTTCTGGGAAGAATTGGCGGCGCATGTCGGGTTTGCGGTGGGATAAACTCCAGGAACATATGGCAAGCATTGCAACCTGCCCTTGTAAGCGACGAGCTACCATGTCGGTCGAAAATCTCAAATTCTTTGAGCCGTTCACTTTTTCCCAGAGAAGGAGAGAACATATCGAGGAACAACTGACTTTTTTTTCCTTCCGGCCTTCGTTCACGCTCACGAATGTCCAAGATGCAATTAGAAGTGAGATCGGCTTAGCTTACTCGAGTCAGTCCCTCATCTCCATCTCAGTGTTTCATACAGACTTTGATTTCCAGGGTAGTCGTAGCACCTCGACAAACTTTGACCCTGAACCTCGTCAGGGGTGCGAACCCGACCATTTGGTAAAGAAGCACATGAAAGATTGGTAAATTAGTGGCCGGAACGAGCCATTTGTCCTCAGTGCAGTTCGTAGATATACACAGAACTCCTTATGGCACACAATCCTGCAGTTCTCTCAACGCTTGGCCGTAATCGCCAGCATTCGGCATGCGAACGATGGTATGAGTGTGAAATTTCATCTATACGAGCATCGTCAGCGGTGAGCGAAAAGACCAACAATATTGGTAGGACTTACCGGCTCCTTGTTCGTCAGAAAGACTCCTGAGTGATGATCGAACTCGAACACAATCACCGGACTCTGCACGCGGAAGTAGAACGGGTCTTCGTCACCGTACCCGCCAATCCAGCTGAAGTACGTCTCATCAAAATGCTCTCGAATCGACTCCTTCCGTCGCTCTCGCACTTTGGAGGGATGATAGAGCAGAAATTCTTCGGCAAGTTCGAGAACGAGTTGCCGCTGCTCGGATGTCATGGACGAGACCTTGACACCTTCGTAGGGCACTACCCGATTGTCGCGAAAAGCACCGCAAACATGCCGCTGGTCGTCCTGATTCCAGCGATCGATTTTCAAATCACCGCTCTGAAGCATCTTCGGGTCTCGCAAGAGCTTGTATATCTGAGCCTTTTCTTGTGATTTCTTTGGCAGACTCTGCATCAACTGGAGTCCAAGATCGCCTTCTCGGTGCAAAATTTGCGTGCCGACCCACTCTCCAGAGTCGATTAGATTCGGTTCTGCGCCGGTAAAAGTGGGAGAGATGATAATGTTGCCGCCTTTCAAGAAGACGCTAAGGCAAAGATGGTGGCCGTAGAGAGACCAGCCCCAAGCCTTCTCCGTCGAAGGCTGACCAAAGAGCAGGAAGTTGTAGGAATACTTGTTCATGATGTTGAGAACGTCGCAGCACTCGCCCAGGAAATGATTGACCCGCATCGCCGCGAGTGCTTTTTGGTATCCTTCAGGGGATAATGTTGCTTCCAAAATACCCAGGATCGATTCCGCGATGTCTTCCGGGAGTTCCTCCAGGCGGAGACCAAACGGTCGCAGGAGGAACTCTGGATTTGACCAACATCTCCATTCGCGGGCATTGAGCGGATACTGAACTTGCTTCTTTTGCTCTGCAGTGAATTTGTCCAGAGTGATTGCTGTCGCCTTGCAGATCTGGCTGATCGGTACATCGAGGTCTTCGTCTTTGTATAGGCCAGCTCTCACACTGCCTTTTGATTGCGTTAGTGATGTTACATGGCCCGTACATCTGTAGAGATTCACCATCATTCGTCACGCCTTTATACGGCTCCTTGAGCAGCTCCTTCCACGCTTCCGTAAGGTTGTGAAGCCAAGGCGGAAACTTGGTCTTTTGAAAAACTTCCGAGTACTCGTACGGCGTCTGCTGTTTGGCGGTAGTGAAGCGAGGAGAATTGAGATCTGGCAGGTGCTGTCGAAAAGCTGCCGCGAGACCTGGATCGACGGTCCCGTTCGTGCGTGTCATTTTTGGGACTAGCTTCTTTGCTGAAGAGTGATGGTAAGCGAATATCGAAGAGGAGCGACGCACTCGCAGGTATATTATGGAATCTTCACCCCAAACAAGACTCCGCTCGAAGATCCGAGTTCGTCGCCGGCGGTAATGGAGTCGTCAACCATCATGTTGTCGACGAGGCCAGACATTGACCTGGCCCCTCTCGCGGCATTTGATCTTCTCCGCTCGGAGCCGACTTTTCGGCTTTTCGTCAGCTCTAGATTTCGACCACCACCTACTTTGACTCCATTCCATCAGTCAACACAACGATGTCTGCGTCGCGTTGCCTTTCCACTATGTACGCTCCGAGTGGTGCGGAGGCGTGATCGAGACCGTCCGATCCACGCCCGCGCTCGGAATTAAGATTTTCGCCACGTTCTGTCATGGTCCCTCGCATACAAAGATCCTCCATCGTGCTCGCCCGATCGGTACTTCATGCTGAGTATTCAAGATGGCCGGAACTGGAACCCCTACATCGCCCTACAAGCTCGTCACAGTCAACACCGCACCAGAACGAGCTCGTCGCCTGATCGGTCAACTGATCGCAGCCCTCAAAGATCAATACAGCATTGTGCACGAAGCAAATGTCGAGAGTATGTCTCCTCTGCCCATCTCATCTCATCTCCTATGTTGACAGTTAAACAGCAATCGAAGAAGTCGGCTCGGCGGTAAAACAACACCAACCAGATCTTCTAGTAAGCTCGTCTACAATTTCCCCGATTCCTCATCTCCAACTGATCAACAACCTGGCAAAGTTTTGTGCATCAATGTGGACTTCCGAACAAGCAGCAGAGATCCAAACCATCGCCCGAGGGATAAAGCCCAACATTGCCACATATGCTATCCCTCAAGGCTTGCAAATCGAGCGTGGGCCCGATGCCGTCGTTGAACATCTCAAATGTATGGTGCCGCAGGTGCTGAAGACGCACTTTGGACAACAGACCAGTTCGGCGTCAAAAGCCAGATGAGCAGCATTGTACGACCTCATTCAAGAGGTGGCTGAGATCATACTTCGTTTCATTTAATGTCTATCGTTCTATGGTCTCGCATGTGCGCCGTCCGCTTCGTTCTGTACCCATGCCCTTGGGATGTTAGCAGTCCGTACCAATATCAAAACGCCAGTAGTCGGCAAGCTGAACGCCAGCCCACCAATGATGGCATAACCTCCACGAGCGCCACGCTGAAAGAATACCATGGCAATACCAAATAACGACCTTGTACCAAACGCCACAGCAATCCATCACTGTCGAAATCTTTACCGCATGTCCCCTGCCACTTCACCACCCGTCTCGTAGTCGGTGTCGCTCTCCTGCACCTTGATGTGCACAACCGAAGGCTTCTGTCTCGGATCGTCTGGAATGAAAGCACAGGACGCAGCAGGCCAGACTAGATGATTCGGACCGTTCTTCGCACGATTGATGAAGAAAGCTTGAAAGGTGCCGATGAGAGCAACGAGCGCCGAAGCCCACCAAGCCAGGGCAGTGAAGTCCGCCTTGGCACCAATGCCATAGATCAAGCCCGCGATTGGAGACGCAACAGTGCGAGCGCCTGCTCCTGTTGAGGCGGCCAGTCCGTTGATTCTTCCGAAACAGCTCGGGCTCGGTGACGCTTCTTTGATCAGGATGAGCAGAACCGGGTACGCCAGGATTGAGCACAGATTGCGAATCGCCAAGCAGGCATATATGCCCACATATAGCCATCTATTGTCCGGAAGCAGAGCCAGGTATGGTACCACGAAGTAAACAATAGGATGACCAATGGCTGTGAAAATGAACGTCTTCCAGATGCCCAACCAGCTTGCCATGAGTGGGAACACAACGGCTTGAACGACAAGCGCTATAATACCGTTGATGCTCATGATTGTGCCCACCTGTTTGATGCTGAGTCCGAGACCGCCGGCGAAGGACCCATGCTCAGAGGCAATGGCCATGCTATGTCCACCAGAAGGCACTTTTCCATCCTGGCAGAAGATGGGGAAAAGGCTGTCGTATGTCATGGAATGGTACGTGAAAATGCCGAGAGCAACGGTGAGCATGACGACCCGCCGAGCGAAGACCTTGGGTTCGGCGGTGCTGGCGACGCTTGGAGTTCGTGTAGTACCATCTGCTTTCAAGTTCCATTCTTCTTCGGCAGCTTCCTCAGTGACTTGATTGAAGGTGCCATAGCTTTCCTGTTCCAGATTGACGGGCGCTGTTGTCGTGCTAGCTTGAGCGGGTATAAGAGGTGTTCGTGCAGTGTGCGGTTGATCTTGAACGTCGTCATGGGGTTGCATATCAGGATGAGTCTCCTCAAGGCAGAAAAAACCGGCAACGACAGAGAGGGCCATGAGACCAGCGCATGTCAGGTTCGGCAACAGATATGGGAATCTGTCGAAAAGGCCGCCCGGGGGAAAAATACCCGGAAAGTTGATAACGGGTTCAGCGAAGTAACCGCCAATGGACGGTCCAACGATCCCGCCAATTGACCAAACGAAAGGCATGATAGCATATGCCTTGGCTGCTTAGATGTTAGTCTTGTTTCACCAAGTATGGATTGAGAAACACACGCTCATGCTTTGGATTTCTGACGAGTTCTCCAACCATCGTCTGAATGACACCCTGATTTCCATTGAGCATGCCGCCCATAAAGCGAGCAAACAGGGCCATCCAAAAGTTACAGCTGAAACCAACCAGCAAGAGCGAGGCAATGGTGCCACAGCAGCCAAAGAGCAGGACAGGCTTCCTACCGAGTCGGTCGCTCAGCCCGCCCCAGAACCTTAGAAGAAGTCAGTCGTGAAGATGAAGCGGCAGAGAATCAGATTCTGTCTAAACCTACATGCCCGAAAGCGACTCGGCGAGGGAGAACGAGGCGATGAGGATGCCGGCGTAGAACGAGGCATTGCTGCGGTCGCCAACGTTGAAGTGTAGGACAAACTTCCAGGCGTAAGGGAGGATGGAGAGAATGGCGATAGGCTCGGCGGCTCGAACGAGAGCTACGTGGTTGAGAATCAGCATGTGGTGGCACAAGCACAGCCTGTCTAGCGTTTTGCCGAGGCGGAGATTGTCTTACCGAGAAAGAAGAGCTGTGCAGCGGGAAACTTGTCGGGATCGCGGCGAGCGGAAGTATTGTGCGCGGGAGTCGAAGAATTGCTGGCGGGAGGGTATCTTTTGTTTGTTAATGCCATCCTAAGAGTACGGCTCCTTTCTTACGATGGCCTCCGATGGCGCTGCGTCCTCGTGTACGATAAGACTATGCAATCGGACAAGCAGGTCGAGGATAAGATCGTGGTTGTGGGGGCAGGCGTCGGGGAGTCAAGTAATAGATAGAAGGAGCGGGTGAAGAGGCGGAGGTGGAGAGAAGCGGTGATGGAGAGGAAGATGAGGGAAAGAAAATGGAAGCTGCAACTCGCCCGCAAACTTGCTCGGGACTGGACTGGCGCATGTGGAGAAAAAGCCCGGGCTGATTGCCGCCTTTCGACTTGTACGCAGAAGCTTCAGTGACACTTTCTCTCCTTGCGCTGTTGTTCGCCGTTCGTACGATGCAATGCCTCTTCCCAAGTAAGTCTTGCGGGTTGTATGTATTTCTCGTCGTCTACACAAACGTCCTGAAAAGTTCATTTCGATATTTGAACGCCATACCATCTACGGCTAGTATGCCCCACGTGGCGATCGATCGGCGACGCGGGCGCGGAGCGGAGACCGACCGCGATCACATGCAAAAATACCAGCCAATGTTGGATGGACGAGAATGACTTGAGAGAGCTTCCACGAAACATTACTGTCTTGCACCCGAAATGAATATAACTCCTCCTACATAAGCAACCACGCTGCGCTGCATGACTACATCATCATTAAATGTTCGTAACAGCTACTTCATGAAACCCTTGACACCATCACCATCAGCGTCCTTCATGGGGTTGAGCTTGTCCATCATGGAAGGCTTGCCAGAAGCGGCTTGAGCACCGGCAACGGCAGCGCCGCTTGCTCCAGCCCCACCGACAGCGCTGACGAGGCGTTAGCGATGAATGTGATGATTGCAGAGGTGTCGTCGACTTACCCAGCTCCCGTGGCACCGTTGTGGCTGGTGTGTTGTCCGCTGACCCCAGAAGCATTGTGAGAACCGTTGATCTGATCCGTCAGGGCGTTGTCCCGATCGCCTGCGGCGTGGCTGTGGGTGGAGGTGCCTGTGACGCCACCAGCGCCGGCATGTGCACCCTTCGGACATCCATCAAAGACATCTGACTTTTCGCCACGGCCAGAGAGAACACCGCCGCCCTGCTTGAACTCGCCCATGCCGACGGCTGGGAGAGTCGAGGTCTGGTGATGTTTGGCCTCATTATGGTGAGTTTCGTGGATTGGCTGGGTGGTATGCACGACGTGAGGCTCGATTGTCTGCTTGTGTACGACGGGCTGAATTCTGGGACGGGGTCAGTGCTGTCCTATAGAAGGATGCAATGAATCAACATACTGCTCGTGGACATGGTGGTGGGTTCGCTCAGCGCCAACAGTCGGCATGACTGTCTGGGTCGTCTCGCCCTGGACACGGGTGGACTGATCCTTGAACTTGGCCGCCTCGCTGGCGTGAAGCTCCTTCGAGGCCTGGTGATCACCATGCTCGAAGTTGCGGTGTTCGATCTCGCCAGCACGGTGGTGGTGTTGCTCGGGAAGAATCTCCTTGTCGTGTACGGGCTGGACAGAAGTGTGGTAGTGATCCTGGTGCACTTCCTTGTCGACTGCGCGGTGGACACGGTCCTCTTGCTGCTGGTGGACGGTCTCGTTGGTCACGGCTGGGTTAACAGTCTCATGGACAGAGGTGTCATGTTGTCCATCCTTGTTGGTGAACTTCTTAACGACGTCCTTGGCAGCTTGCATTTTGGATGATCGATATGAATTTAGTGGTAAGAAAAGTGGAAGAGATTATTTGGAGTTGTGGTGAATAGGAAAAATTGGTTGTGCTCGAGGCTTTACCAGCAATATGTACTTATTTCTGGCTTTGAGCAGTCCTTCGCAACGTCATTCCCATGGCGTTTCGGTGTCGTATGAACGCATCCAAAAACTGGTTTCAGTGACCGGTGGGTCCGCAGTTGACGTCTTTCAGAGCGTGACGCTCAGACCTTCATCGCGCGATCCGAATACTAACTGTGGGCACAGTCAGGCGGGTAGCAGTTCTCCAGTCAAATGAATGGTACATATTGCCACTCCAGGATGCCACTTAGAGTGCCTGCGTGGAAAGCCATTGGTTGCGGCGCAGGATGGATGCAGCCAAGGCCGTCGATACGTATAGGCTTGAGGTACCGTTCCTGTTGTAAGCCGGACTGTCGTGCGAAGGTCCTTTTGCAGGCTCGCTTCGACGTGTTGTTCTAGTTGTCTGGGAACGGATAGATGTGAAGTTGGCAATGATGGGTCATCGATGACGCTAGTGTCGTCAATCGGGCGTTTTTGATCCAAACCACGCGCCCACCGCGCATCCTCCACTCATCCTCATGCATCATGCTGTCAGTAGCCGCAAAATACGTGTAATACATACGTATTAGGGTTGAAAAGCGATCCTGAGCTGCCCCGATTACCTGGTCGTGCCGGATGGCCAGCGGGTATCAGTGTGTAGATCATTGTGAAAATTTCGTGATGACTTGGAGAGATGGACACAGCTTCATCAATCGTTAGCAGGGAAGATATCACAATTCTTGTTTGGCCAGTTTGTTGTTTCGTCATACTAGTCTTATTCGCCAGCGCCCTGCATCACTATCTCGATGCCACTCCATTTGAAGCAGAAGATCCGCAAGGTCCTGCATCCAAACGGAAATTCAACATCTGATTCGAGTGATCGCGAGGGCCAATTCGTCCAGGCTGGTTCGCTGCGAAATCCTGAAACATTGAAGGTCGATCATAAGACTTCTGAGGCTGTGTCTGGTGCAGCCGGCAAGAATCCTGAAGCCGGAGATTCTTTGTCCGCTGGCTTTGGGCAGCTGAATTTGAATGACAGCTCGTCCCGGCGGCAACATGGTGGGAATAGGATGATAGCTGCTGCGGGCAGGTCGGACGACTCTTGGGATGAAAACACTTCGGGTGCAGAAGAAGGTCAGGGTCGACAAGGATATGCCCGTTCCGCAGCCATCTCTGAAGATGGAGATCCATACTCCGAGCAGGTCGCCGATCGGAACATTTCGCCTTCGCCTCCAAAGAACGGGACTTATAGCGAAGACGTGGACGCCGAGACAGCGCAGCTTCCGGTCGTGACCCACGAGACTCGCGTTGTCAACACGCATGAGATCGTCCACCAAGAAGTCACGCGAGACATACACAACTACGACGTGTACCATCGGGTACTGCCCGTCCTCGACGTTGAAGTTTTGCCTCCTCGACACTTTGTGCCCTCGAAGTCGGGCGAATCGCTTGTCGAAATTCCCGCGAGCCAGGTGCCGTTTGGTGGCAGTGACGATGCCGCAATCCAGAAGTCGATCAAACAGGCGTTTTTGAAGCAGACACTGGAGCCGCGGAGCGCGGGTGCTTCCTAGTAGCGAGACGGTTTCGCGAAATGGTGGCTAGATTTCCGAAAGCCCTCATCGCTAGTTGCGAATGCAAGACAGGAGCGACAAATGAGTGCATGCTGAAGCGGCCGGTAACATTTCTTGTACTCTTGGGGCGTAGAGCCGGGTGATTAGGATATCGGCGAGTCTTGAAGATAGCATCAGCAAGATTTCGCCGAATACATGCGGGTTTCTGGTGTGTTGCCAGCGGATTGAGAACACAATAAAGATGACGGTGGTTCAGGAGAGAGGACGCAGGCTGAGACACGACAGGGGACGATTGAGTGATCCGCTACCTCTGCTGGTCATGGAGGTATCTAATTTGATGCGAGACAGGAGGTGGTGATGAAGTTGTTGTTGTCGTGGGGAAGATGAAGAAATCGGACGTTGGCGCAATCTCGGAGACGTCGCCGCCAAGTGGCCCGTGCCTTCCTCCGTCGTCCTCTCCTCTCCCTTGCACCTTCCCTCGCTCGTCTATCATTCCTTCTTACGCGTATCCATACCAACGCCTTCTCATACTCCTCAAACTACATTCCTCATCAGCCCATATCAAACTTCGTCCACCAAAGTTCATACGAAAAGCCGGAGCGACCGCTACATCCCCAAAACTGCCTCCACGAGCAACCTCGACATCTCCACCCACACCTCTGCTCCCGAGACACGATCATGCGCACCTCAAGACAGAATCCCAAGTCCTAAACCGGATGCACTGCGAGCTCTGTGTATAGACGATCCAATGGGAAATCGCCCACTCCCATGCATCACACGACTGCAAGCGCCCGCGAACTCGGCGCTTAGACGTCCGCCCCCAAGCACCGCTCGAGACAACATCTTCACCACAGTCCATTTGCCACACTGTGGAACACGCCCCCGCCCAACTCTTGACCGCACCTGATTCCTTGCACTTTCACTTTCTATTGCCGCTATCGATTTCTGCTGCTTGGCCGTCACCTGCCTTAGTCAACTGCGACGGCGGTACGGTCTCAGCGATATAGAGGGCTCCAAGACGCTTCCTTCGGGTTTGTTACATTTAGTTACTCACTCACTCGAATTTCGTTCTATTCTGTGTCCTTGACCTGGTGTCGGGCCTGTTTTTTTCCGTCTTATCATTTCCATTTCTTTCTGTTCCATTTACATATCATACGGTCTGGCACCATGTCTCCCTCCAAACTGTCACTATTCCCATCTCCTGACAGGTCTTTGCCGCGCAAGCCCAGCACGAGAAGAACAAGGGCAACCGACAACCCCGATACCACCACTGACATCAATTTAAAAGGCGTTGCATTCCAGGTGGTCACTTCATCTCGAAAGATCGCCAAAGTGCAACCAGCCACGGACACAATCAAGCACGCCTTGTTTTGTGAGCCTCCATCTTCAGAGACTGCTGCCACTCTGCGAGACCCCAACGCCAAGCCTGTCGCGACTTCAGACTCTTCGTCGGCAGCTTCTACAGCCAGCGGCACCATCCTACGCCGACAATCTCGAACTCGAAGAAAGTCCGGTATCACAGCCCCAAGTCCACCACCCGCAGTGGCTTCCAATTCACAAACACCGGAAGATGACAGTCTCTCGGACTTGCCACACAACACTCATTTTACCGCATCTACAACCCCTAGGCGGAACCTCTCCACACAATCACGATCGAGGACGCCTCAAAACCTTCACACAGCAATACAACCAGACCACGCCAATATGTCCCTAACGCCCGTCGACGAGAAGAAAGACCGGCTCTCTCCACTCCCTGAGAAGACCAAGTTCACACCTGCAACAACAGCCCCCAGTTTTGAATATCCTCCCACACTACGTTCCGGTAGTCCTGCGCCATCCAAGGCTTTGCAGGCTTCAGAGTTTTACACGTCGCCCATGAAATCAATGTTCCCCATCTACGACCCATCCAAGCCTCTCGATCGACAAAGCTATTATCCATCCCCCAGCGCCTCGCCACCTCCCGCCTACCTGGGCGACAACGTCAGCAAACTGGGCAGTCCTGTTGAAACGCAAAGTTCTCGGCGCTATGACTCAGATGTTGCATTGCTCGATGGGTACGAGCACATTCCTGCTGCTGCACATGGAGACATGGAAGCGTTGTGGAAGGCGTCTCGCGAAGAGTACCCCGTGGCAGGTAGAAAAGTCCAGTTCGGATTGTACCAACCGAACAGCAATGGGAAAGCACTTGCGATTGGTACTTCCTACGAGGATCAGATATATTGCATGGAGAGAGACGACGGTAGCGGAGACTGCCCGGTCCCGGCTGAATCGAAGCAATTCGCTGTTCGAAAACACTGCCCAACAGCTCGTTCCTCAGCTCCCGTGGCTACAATCGTAGTCCCAGATCGAACGATCGGCAAGCCTGCTGGCAAAGGCAGCAAAGAAATAACTGAGATCTTCCCACATGCTGCCGCGATGCATGCCATCGAAGCCGTCCTGAGCACTCCAGAGGCGTCTCACATTGCGACTTTCGACCCTGTGGCACAGTCACCAGAAGCTGCCCATCTCGCTCGAGATGCAGTGACCGAAGCACACCGTCGCTATAGCTGCGAGCTGGTAAAGAGAACACGCAAGCGAGACAGCCTTGGCTCAGTCACAGCGCACTACGAACTCATGCACCCTCTCCTCGGAAGATTCCCAGTAACGGTGACCAAATCGTTATCGGCGAAATCGATCTCAGGGCCCAGAGCAAAAATCAGCTTCCATCATCCCTCAGCGACTCCTGCTGCCGTTGCAGCAGACACATTGAACCTGGCATTCATAGACTTTGCGCACGACGCTTGTGTGTTGGATATGCCCGGGCTGCTGGCTCTTGATTGTCACTATACCATCGACATAGTCATCAGCACGCTCTTGGCTGTGGCAGTTCTTGAAAACGATGCGCTCGTGGCTGAGACACTGGTGTTTGAGGCTCCTCCCAAGACGCCTCTTAGATCCAAGGCGAAGAAAGAAGAGCGAAGGTCTTCGGATGGGTCGTCGAGGATGTTTAGACGGACAGGGACGAAGAAGGGCAAGAAGGAGAACAAGAAGCAGGAAGAGTTCGTTCCCGAACAGGAGGTTGAATTGGGAGGCGTTGCGAAGGGGGTTCTGGCTATCATGGAGCTGACGTTCAAGGCATCGGCTTGGGTAATTATTACTGGTGCGAAGGTCGGTTTTGGCGTTGTTGGTTACGGTGTTGAGAAGATTCAGAAGCGGATCCAATGAGTCGAGTGTCTGTCAAGGATAAGGCGGTCAGGGCAGCATATTGACGACCTTGATGGCCGACAGCGAAGTATTTGACTGTCCTTGCCTCCTCTTGCCTCCTCACCCTGGACAAACATCATTGTCGTCCGAAATACATCTCCTTTCTTTGCTTCCACAAGACACATCCCCACCGTATCCGATGCTGGTCTGACTTGGCCGCATGATGAGCGAGCAAGCACGGCAAGAGATTGTCTGCACACCTGCACGGAGCTCGAGCAGACGCGGCCGCTGATTCGCACAAAACGTTCTCAGTCGCTTGGCTTGGTCGGTGATGGGACACTGGCATCTCCCTCTTGGACCACGCCGGACCATGCCACGTAGGTACCTACCCACGCATCCACCCACGTTGTCGCCACTGGGGATGCTGGGTGCTGGGCGCGATTCGCGGCGAAAACACGAAAAAGGGCATCCGTGCCAGTGAGTAGTGATTCACACCGCAAAAGAAGCGCAGTTGCCATGATTGGCAGGCAAAATCAACGCAGGTGGAGTAGTCGGTCCATGGTCCCTGCCACAGAACAAAGCACAAAGGACGCACTCGGGAAGCTGTCACCGCACAAGTCTCTCACCCGACCCTTGCCGCCAGCTATTCTATCACGTGCATCTCTCGAACCAGACTCTTTATTAACCCCGCCTCGCTCCCTCTTATCATCAGAGCTTCGTCTTCAACAATCATCAGCTTCGCGAACACCAACCTTCGCCTCGATCGAACAACTCCGAACCATTCTCCCAACACATCACCACCAACACTCACACATCTTCAATATGGGTGGCTGCGGCAACGCTTCCTGCTCTTGCAGCTCTTGCTCCTGCGCCTCTGGCAGCTGCTCTTGCGGCGTGAGTCTTCAATTCTTCATGATAATGGCGAAGCTCTTCAAAGACTGACCATTCTCTAGTCCAAGTAAAGATCCCACGACGGCGACCGACAATCATGGCATGATATGATCAACGGCATCGAGACGGCATCGGTTGGCGTTTTGGGACAACATCATTCATTCGGCATGATTCTGCACCGGGGAAGACGATCATCGGTCTGGGAGGAGGAGAGATAGGACCGAAAATAAGACTGCATTACTGCAAGACCAACCCTTGAAGTCTTTTCATGTGAACGGACATTACCAGACCATCTTATGTTTGACTTGACGATCCTGTGCCGCTGCCACAGCCGTAATTTCCACCTCCTCATCTGCCGCCCCTCCCTCTCTCTCCGATTTTCTGTTCTCGTATATGATCCAGCAGGAGAGCGATGCAGCCAGAACCGCCACCAAAAAGCAGAAAGAAGCAGATATCCACATGCCCTTGCGATAGTAAGGTTTCTCCGACGAGGGAAACACATTGGTGCCTTCACGAGTACCGTCAGCATATCTCTCTTCAAAAGTAAAGACTGGTCACACACTCACCCAACAACGGCCCACACTGCCCAATAACCGCCAGAATAATATACCCTCCGCCCCTTTTGCTCTCCGTCGCATGCATATTCGCCGTCCAAGCCAGCAACAGCGCAACACACGAGAAGATATTAACCGATAAGAACACACTCGTATACCGTGGCGCTGTCGAGTATGTCGTCGCATTGATGACGAACCCGATCCCTGCCACTGTCGCTGCGAGAACGACAAACGGTCCGCGGACTTTGCAGCGGTCTGATGCCCAGCAGAGGAGTAGGATGACGAAGAAGCAGAGCACGTAGGGTGGTGCTGAGAGTCCATTTGACTGGATCTGGGTGAAACTGCCCATTTCTGAGATGATGGTTGGGACGAAGAGGGGGAGGGAGGCGAAGGAGACGTTGCTGTGGTCTGTGTTAGCATGAGGCCGAGACCCTTCGATGGGAGCTCTCTTACCACCCGAAGTACATCAGACCAGGGATAAACGATTTCGGGTCCTTGAAAGCCTCGAAAACCTCTTTGATTCTCACACCGCGTTCCTTACCCACGTCCAACCGCTGACCCCGCGCAACAAAATGCTTCGCGACCTGCTTCTCCCTCTCATTCAGGAAAGCTGAAGTCGAGATACTATCTGGTAAAAACCACCACGTTACGAGCGCAAAAGCACACGTAGGCAGCCCCTCAATCAAAAAAAGAATCCTCCACGGCGCAAGCGATCCCCTAATTTGACTAATGCCATAAGCCAGCGCGCCGCCATACGCATTCGCCATGGCGGCACCAGAAATGAAGACGCCATGTCTAAAGCCGACTTTCTCTCTCGGATAGAAAAAGGTCAAGTATAAGGGGACTCCAGGCCCGAACATTGCCTCCGCAACGCCAAGGAAAGCTCGACAAGCCATTAAGCCGCTCCAGGACGTGGCTGCTGCTTGGATGCTGGCTACAAAGCCCCAGAGTAGGACGGCGGCGGCGCAGTAATTGTGCGGTTTGAAGTGCTTCCAGCCGATGAGCGTCCATTGGCAGAGGATATAGACGATGTAGAAGATTGTTCCTAAGAGGTTGTAGCGGTTGCCGCTGAGGTTGATGTCGTCTTCCATGCCAGCACTACAAAGCGAAGGCGAGGAGTGTTAGGATTTGTCTTCATCATGCGGGCGTTTCTTGCTTACAGCCTGGCATTCCCTAAGTTTGATCGATCTAGCACGGACAGCGAGTACAGCACAAAGACCAAAGGCAAAAGGTGACGATCAAGCTTGCGGGTGACTCTTTGCTCTTCTTCAAGAGTCGGAGTGACAAAAGCGACATCGTCAATTTCTGGTGGAATGCGTTCCTTGAGATCGACAGATTTCTCGCCAGCGGCAAGGTATTTCTCTGGGTCGCTCATTCTGCAGGTTTGTCGCGGACTGGTGAGGAACTGTTTGATGTTTGCTTTGAAGGCAGACCAACAAGGCGGTGGAAGAGACTGAGGCGACGAGGACAACGGAATCTCGGGTAGACTGCCGTCTCGTCACATGTGTTGAAATTTGGTGTATGGCGTCAGGGCTCAGAGACTAGCCGATGTCGCTGTACATGGGATATCTAGATTAGGCCTTCGCCTTCCGGTAGAAACCCAATTCAAGTTATGAGCAATGGCTCATACCTTAATCTCCATCACGTGAGCTGCGATGAACCCGGAAAAATGAGACGAGGTGGTCCCGATCACACCCAATCAACAACGAGCTTACTCCTTTGCAGAACGTGGAGTGCGGAGAAGAGGGCACGAGGGAACACGAGACGAATGCCGATCTTTGTTCGAAGCAGGATACCGGCGGGGTACAGCAAATCCTTCGAAGTACCATCTACGGTGGAAAGTGATGCCGTGTCATGGAAGGCGTCTCTTGTGAGAATGTGGTCGCTATGCTCGCTAAAACATTAGATCGCTCTCAATGCAGGACCGACCGTTCCTCATCAAATCATCAGATTGAAGCTCGTCTAGGAGCCATTGTTCTCCTCAAGTTCCTCTTCTCTTCTGTCTCCTCAATTCCAGGAAGAATGCCTTCGTCCCTCAGGTCTGCGAGGAATTTCTTGCCGAACTGATATCCCACTTGGTATATTTCGTCGAATTTGCCGAAATCAAGGGTTCCGTAGCTTTCGATGGGAGGCCGCATGTATCTGCAGCCAGGTATATCTTTCGCTCGCTCCAAGTTGTCAACAGAGCTGACGTAGGCGAGTCGGGCCTGTATTTCGGCGAGTGTAGGTGGGTTTGGATGGGATGAAAACGGGTTCCATCGGTTGATTGACGCCCAGAATCCGGAAAGACTGTCGCCATAATCCTGGGGAGTGTCGTCGTCCAGAGCACCGACATCCACGGCAAAAATTTGGTCTGCCCCGAGTGCCTTCATGTGCGAGACGGTCAAGTTGTCTGTGTACCCTCCGTCTAAAAGCATGTTGCCTTCGTCGCACATCGGCGGG
>NHNV01000040.1:100459-232076 GCA_002785995.1 Mycosphaerelloides madeirae | reverse complement strand
CCCGCCAGTGACATTGATGCTCGAATATATCGCCACACGTAGCCGCTAGTATGAATCTCGGAGCGAGATCTTGAGATATTGGTCGAGTTGCAGTAGAATTCCAGCCAGAAGTCCTCAATCTGACTGTCGCCGAACGTTTTGAAGATGCCCCGATTGAACTCGTGGCCGGTGGTGTACGATGCAGAGGGATACGTCACATCCAACACAAACCGCCATATGCTTCCCATTCGGCCTGCGAATTTCTTGACTCGTCCATACATCGGTACCACGTCTGCATCTTGTGCATAGACAGCGCCGACGAATGCACCAATTGAAGTACCACCTATAATGTCGATTGGAAGGCCGGCCTCTTCCAGAGCTCGAATGACACCCACGTGAGAAAGGCCACGCGCGCCCCCTCCGCCGAGGACAAGGCCGACGGATTTGCCAAGAAGTCTCCTCCCAAGGCGATGAAAGTCGCCCTTGAACGGTGTCTCCGCTGAGAACAGTGGTGTTTGTCTCACCCGCCGTGAGGTGTACTTATGAATCTCAGCCTGAATGACTTGCACTCGTTGTTTGATCGCATTGCCGAATCGTTTCGTGCCCGTCGGATGGACTGGCTCTGGGGACGCTCGAAAGGCCAGTTGCACATGGTGGTGGCCTCCATTGATCCACGGTCGGTTTCTCAGCCAAGCCCGCGTGGTGCCTGAAGGACAGTACCTCTCGGAGTGCAAAAGGACAAGCTCCTTTCTTGCCGTTGTCTTCGTGGTCAATAGAAAGCGCTCGTATTCACCGATACCCGGGGAACCTTCCGCGAGGCCTACCATGTAGATGCAATCGGCCTGGCTGATGCATGTCTGTGTCCAGGGAGACTTTACACTGGTGTCGGCCACGTAAATAACAATGCCGTACTTCTCTTCGAGATCAGCAAGGTATTGAGCAAGCTTAAGTTTTCCCATTCTGCTAAAGGCATGCCGGCCGAGATGGTTCAGAATTGTGGATTGGTTGAGCAAAGAAACGCCGTTCGGGGTACCAAGCTGATTCAGAGCACTGTGAAGTTTGTTGCCAAATTCGACCACAGGTACGCCTGCTGTGCAGGGTACTACGGCCACGGTTCGTAGATTGGTAGTAGTGGTGACTTTTGGTCTCTCAACAGATAGTTTGTTGTATTTCTCCGTTTCATTGAGCGGGTTCTCGATCAGAGCTCTCATGCGAGATGCAATGATTTTCGACACCTTGATTGTGATACCAGGGTGCTCTTGTGCCAGACTGTTAAACAATGTCTTCGGAAACTTGGCGAGTTCGGTGTCACGGATGGCGTGGAGCGAGCCGGGGCGTGTCGATTCGGTGAGAACCTCCAGCTCGCCGATGCTATCACCTTGACCGTATTCATCGAGGACTTTCATGTTACCGTCGTCGCTCTCCTGTATTGCGCGCAAGCGACCGTTGAGTACAATATAGATTGCGTCGCTCTCTTCTCGCTGGTGGTACAGCACCTGGCCTGCATTGACCTGCACCCATTCCAGAGCGAAATCAATGTGCGAGATCAAACGTGGGAGAAGACTCGTCATTCGTTTTGCTAGGGTGAGCAGCACGATCGGGTAGCGGTCCACTATTCTTTCGATTGCTTGTCGAGGTAGAAACCCGACATAAACATCTGTTTTGGCTGTGACGTCGATGAATGAGCGGTACGACGATATTGTGCCCATGTAGCCAGCAATACCACCAGGCTTTATCAAGAACAAGCTCTTCCTCGAATGAGCAGACTTCCTCCGACGGTGATGCTCCGATGCCCCAACGGATGTCGGCCTCGTGCTTGCAGAAGTGCGTCGTTTGTCCTTGGCAGTCAGAAGTTCGGGGAGACCAGAGCCATTGGGAGTGGCCATGGTGCCAAACATGTTCGATCGGGATGCTTCATGCTCGTCGACGGAGGCGCTGACGTCTAGAAACCCATCGATCACATAGTACAAGCCTGGATTACGTTCGCCTTCTTCGACCAGAACAGCATCTTTGGGAAAGAAGACAATCTCAACATCATTCTTCAACTCCTCAAGCATGTTGACCGAGCCTCCGACGCTGAAGGCAGACATTGATGCAACGGATTCTGAGTCATCCTGAGAGCCGTCATACGGATCCATGAAGCCAAAGGCATTGTTGAAGACGGCACTTTGCCGTTTCGAGTCGTACGAGACCAAGCGGGGAGACTGTGCAACTGACTCGGTTTTCCGGATGGTATCCCTTGAATTTGTAAGACCAATAGCTTTGGCCATGCACTCCATGATGGATTCTCGAAAGATCAGGTCTTCGTCCATTGACTCTTGACGATGCATTGTGGCACGCGGACTGCGATCAGCGGTGAACAAATCGCCTCTCCTGGAACTTGCTTTTTCCGAGAAGTCACTTTGCGTTGGTTTGGGAGCAGAGTATGGCTGCGAGAAACTGCCAGGTTGACTTCTGCGGCCACTCGATCGTGCTGATTGGATGTTTGTGAGCAGGTCACCTGCACTAACGCCGCTTCGCTCCGTTTCAGCGTTCGCAGCGGAGAGACTCCCATTCGATTTTCGCAGGTGCGCTTGAACCGCCACGTCTCGTTGTAGAGTGCTGCTAGCCCGCCTCCGGTGCGATATACATGGGTTGTGTAACGCAATCCCCTTCATGCCTTCTTCGGGGCCTATTCGTTCCTGCTCTGCGCGGAACTTGTCTTTCAGGCGTTGTAGTGCTTCCCCACGTAGGAAGTCTGGGAGATCGTATGATGTGTATCGATCCATTAGCCGTTCTGTACGAAGTACTTCGCTGGTTAGACCGAGGTAGGAATTTGCAGTGGCCAGAGTCACCCGTTGAAGACGGGTCAGTATCACCTGAACGATATGTGCTGTTGCCTTGGGATAGATTCTGGTGATCCGATGGAAGGCACTGGCCGGAATGATGGCAATAGTAGTGTCAACAGTTGCTCGTGCAACAATGTCTGGATGAGCGGATGCTTGTCTTTTTGTCTTCCTGGATCGCATGCTACCGCTGCGAATGAAACTTGGCCTGCGACTTGGTGTTTTGGCGTGCCCGCCCTCAGCATTTGCATCCAGCGTAAAGGGCGGAGGCTCTTTGAATGAGTGGCTAGCCAGGCCGGAATGTGCTCGCTGTCGCGAAGCCGGGCGGGACAAGCTCCCGCCGTTCCAGTGCATTCCATTGTCCGCACCAGATCCCCCTTCTGGTGCGCCATCGTCATAATTTACAGTCATCCGAAGATGATGTCTGAGGTTGGTGCTCGAACCGCCAGAAGGTAAATGCTCGTCCTCCTCATCATGTCGAAGCTTGACATTGTCCGTGAATAAGGCGAGAATAGAAAATAACGAAGACATTGGGGCTCCATTTTTTACTTCAGTGAGCAGCTGATAGCTGCTGTTGCCGCTTGATCGATCTTCGCCATGCTCATCATCCACAATGGCCGACTCTGGGGGCGAACTTGGCTCCGATCCGCGGTTAGACTTTACGAAGATCTGGACGAGACCGTCAACGACAAGGCAGAACCCTTTCTCTTCCTCCAGCAGCAGCGTTTCTCCGGCAAGAAGTTTCCTGGTTTGCATGGTCCGGGTAAGTTCGTGAAACACAGGCCGCTCCAGATACCCGAAGACCTTGATAGCGCTGAGGAACTCATCGAAGTAGTTGGCCAGACCGGGCTTGGAGTCTGTTTCCTGTGACTCTGGGAATATCTCAATTTGCGGTTCCTTCCTCTGCGGCTCAGGCGGCAGACGAGAGTACATATTCAGAAACCGGTAGCGGACGAACCAGCTCACGGTCGAGGCGAAGACCAGTAGCAACAATAGGAGGGTTGTCATGTTCATCGTGAAGGTCAAGCTGGTGGAGAGAAAAGAGAAGAGCCATGTTGGGAGGGTATATGTGACGAAGCTGATGAGCCAGAAGAGCGCGCTTGGGAGGACGGTGAAGATGCCCAGGGCAAGGCCGCCTAGCATGCTCAGCGTCGAGCGGGCGGTAATTCCTGCATCGACGGGTGTAGCAGAGTCGGCCGTGGCAGAGGAGGCGAGGAGGGAGCCGGCGATGGACGTGATGCTGGGGGCCAAAGAGCTCGCGGATTCGGCGAGTGCTGTTGCGGCGGTGGAAGCGATAGAGGCGCTGCTATCGAACAGACTGTCGCTGCTGCTGCTACTTGTGTCCATCGTGGGCTGCACGTCACCACGTGTCTCGTTGACGGGCCCCAGACTGCTGTGGCAGTGCGCCGCGTGCGGATTGAGGTCGAATCAAGTAAACACGTTCCATGCGCTCAGCAGGTGCAGGAATCGATTAATGAAAGACTGCCGACTCCGCCAATTCCGCTCGTTGATATCAATCGTTAGCTGACCGAGTGTCATCAAACTCGTAACCAAAAATGAAGCTCGAAAGGAAGGACGTGAAGTTGGAAAGAAATGCATCGAGAAGTGTTTTGTGGCGTCACTCTGATTTGATTATGTCCTCAGGCAAACATACCGCTAGCTCGACTCCACGTCTGCTCACAACCGGCACGCGACTTTCAATGCGCCCATATCCACTTCTCGTCACTATCGCTGCACCTCTGACCGCCCTTTACCTTCGCAATGGCGTCCGCACAGCAGAAGGTGGTCCACCAAGACTACCTCGCCCGCATACGATACTCGAACGAACTCCCTCCACCGCCAAATCCGCCCAAGTTACTCGATATCCCCGGCACCGGCCTCTCCGGCGGCCAATACACGAGCGCGGGCTATGCATCGAGACTCGCACGAGAGCAACCGCTCAATATCGAAGCGGATGCAGAGCTAGGAATGCCCATCGACCTGATTGGCATCCCTGGAGTATTCGATGGCGACGAACGAGGTGAGTTCTGCGCGCTCTTGGGTCTTGGATTGGACATCTTTTGACACATGAAAGCTATCACGATACGACCTGGTCCCCAGATCCTTCATCCCGCGGACAAAGCTCTTCTGAAACCGCTCTCGTCTCTGGGTAAACCGAGCGCAGCGAACGGCGCAGTCTCTTTCCTCCGCAGAACCGAATATACCGCATCGCAAACGACCCAGCACTTTACTTCATCGACTTCCAAGGATCTTGTGCGGCAAAACGATGCAAAGAGACGGAAGCAAAGCGTAAACAAAGAAGATCCAATCAACATCATGCGACATATTGTCAAGGGCTTCGATGTCGCATACCCACGAGATGCGTACAAGGGCGAGGACGACACGACGAATCTGAAAGGAGCACCGGCGACAGACTCCGAACTGAACGCTTGGGCGAGTCCGAGGCATCCTGCTAAATCAGATGTCACCCTTGTGGATTCATATCCAGTCCTCCCGGACTTGGAAGCACTGCCATCTCTTGGCTTCAACATGGTTATCAAGTTCACCCGGAATCCGTTACCCAGAGGCGACAAGTATGATCGCCGTCTTGACACTGCAATTCTGCGGCCTACCGACAGTGAGGTCTCGGAGGCCAACTACGCGGACAAGTTAACGGCTTGGGAGGAGTCGGACAAGTCCAAACCAGCGCCGATCAGAGAGTACGATTTTGACTGCTACCTCCCCGAAGAAGGTTCGAGTGTGCGAAGTTTCAAGCGCAAGCTCGACATGATGGACCCGAAAAATGAAGATCCTGGTCTCTACACGCACGAGAAGAGGGCATTCAAGTTTACCCGACTGAGGACGTATGAGACGCAGAACCAGAGTGGAGACCCAAACGAATATTACAACGACACAGTTGCGATGGCACTGCATGATCCGACTGTAAATGATGGTTTCGAGCACAGACGACTGCAGAAAGCCGCCTATATTTATCCGATCGTACAGCGCACTCAACTGCGCCCGAAACGAAATGTCGGAAAATCGGTGTACTCGCAAGAGGAGCAGAAGATTGACGAACTGTACGTCACCGTCGCAGACATGGATGAGGACATTAAAGCCGCACGACAAGAGAAGAGGGCGCAACTGGACCCGTCGATTAAAGCTGCAGAGGTTGCAAGTTGAAGTGACAAACCGTTTTAGAAGATCAGTCGGAGACGTTGCGATCGGATCACGCTCAGCAACTCATACTACTGGCGACAGCGAGTCGTACTGGGCGGTCAGATTGCATACCCCTGCAATCTCGTACCTTATGGGCTGGCTGGGAGCGTCTGAGGGATGCGCACCCAGGGCATCGGCCGAAATGCTCGACAGGCATTTCCAGGTGGGTGAGACAGGTATTGAGAAGCAGAGGAGGGCTGCTGGAAAGGTCCAGGCTTGTAAGATATGAGCGGTTGGTATGCCAAGAGGTAGCAGAGGCTCGCAATATGAGTGCCATGTGCAGTGAGCATGTGGGTGAACGTGATCGCGTGTCGCGTGTGTCCGTGCCGCCCGTGCGTCACTTGAGGTGCCGTTTCAACGACAAAATGCCTCTTTGACTCAGCGATATATGTATATTGCCAACATCTCTCCTCGCGATTGTCGACGATATACACTTAGAGACGACTGTTGCTAGAGCTGTGTACAAAGCAAAACTAAACTCACCCGCGACTGCATTTTCTTTTTGGCGGACTCGTGCCTCAGGCCTAACGGGAGCTTTGCACCTCCACCGCACCTGCAGCATCACACCCACGCGACTTCCTCGTTCTCGACAAGACTCTTCGCTCGCCGCTTCCGGATACGACATCGAGCACCCGCCCTCACGAGCCTCACCGCTGTATAGCCCCCTTACAGACAGACTCTCCGCCCTCTCTCCGCCCTGCGACTCGACCATCCTCCCCCGCCCACCGCCAGCTGCCTGCCACCCACGTTGGCTCTCGCGTTCTGTCGACCGCAAGATGCCTTGCTTCAAGGGCCTTGCGGTCAGCATCCACACCCCCGACGGCCCTATCGCCGAGCACTCCATCCAGAAGCAGTCTCGCGCCAGCCGCATCTCCTCGTACATCCCCGTCCCCCCCGCCAGCGTTCCGCCCAACTCCACCACCGGCAAGCCTGAGCAGTCGACCTTCGCCATCTCAATCACCCTACTGACTCCGGGTCTCAACGTGCCCTACTCGACTCCCAAGTCCACCCTCGACGACCCAGACCCTCGTCCTCGAGTCGTGGGCGGCTTGCCAGGCTACACCAGTGAGAGGGGTAGGTACGCCCAGACGATACCCCCATACATCCCCAGAACCACGAACCCAAATGAGACGATAGCCGCATACATCTACTTCGACGGGCGTGCCAAGGAAGAGGTCGCAACGCTGCTTAGGCGGGGCGAAGAGACTTGGGTCAACTCGAGATGGGTCAGCGTGCCCGATTCCGAGGGCGGTGGACTGGCTGAACGCGAGTTCTTGTTTAGGGAGGTTGGACTGGAACGGTGGCTTAACGGCTTGGATCTCGAGGGCAGCAACAAGGAAAAGCAGGAGCGCATCGAGCGGCGACAGCGGCGGCTCGAGAAGAAGCGTCGAAAGAAGAACGAGCTGGCAGATAGCGACAACGAGGGAAACGACGTGAAACCAACAGACCGAAATGGAGTGCTACGCTACGGTGGAGAGGGAAGCTCGCCCGTCGAGGACATTCCGAACGAAGACGCCCTGTTCTCGTCTGATTCGGACTCAGAGGATGAACCACCACAGCCCGAAGCCGCTGGTCAGATCAAAGTCGCCCTCTTCCGCGTTCTTGCCAGCGGCGAGATCAAGCGAGGAGAATACTCGCCACAGTTCGACGCGCATGACGACGACGAGGGAATGGAGAATGGTGGCAATGGTGGTGAGGGCGGCGATGGTGATGTCGACCATACGACGAGCTTTGCCAAGCCAAAGACACTAGACCCAAAGACGATCAGCACGCAGACGGTGACAGGACTCGATCCTCCAGAATCACCTTATGCTGTCTTCACCTTCTTTTATCGAGGAGAGAAGCAACTCCAGAAAATGGGCATTCTACCATCAGAGGAACCACAGAAGACGCCGCTCCTGACCAAGCGCAAAGCATCAGGGCCAGACTTCTCCAAATTGGGTCCGCTCAAATCAACTGGCACAGTAGGCTTCTCAGGGTACCGAGACCCGTCGGAAGACAAGCGCAAAAAGAAGGCCAAGGATGTTGATGCGATGGACAGCGACGATGCTGATGACGAAGACGAGGAGCGCCTTCCCGGTGGCAACGAGGATGTGGAGAACAAACAAGAAAACGGCAGTAACCACCTTTCACCAGAAGACGCCCGGCGAACGGGAGAGCTCTCTGAGGGTGTGCAGAAGATCAAGGTGAGTCGACGGAAACGAGGAAGCGGTATAAGAAATTGCTGACAAGTGAATAGCTCAAGCGACAGCATTCTGCAGATCCAGTCGGCGATCAGGTTTCGACACGCAAGTCACCACACCTCAAGAACGAAGACTCTCCTCCCATCGGGACACCACAGTCAGTGAACTCGATCGCCGCAAATGCAGGAACACCGCCCGATGGCATGTCGCCAGCGAATCTTGATACTCCAGACGCTATTGGCAGCCCGTTTAAGCGCCAGAGAGCAAGTATTCCAGGCGGACTCAACAACGGCGTCTTCAGTCCTCTGGGCCCGAACGCGAGTGAGGGTATCTTGCCTGCAACTGCGATGTCCACCACCAACACGGGAGAAGCTCTCCAGCCCCGCGCATTTTCGACGCCGGAAGTCCAGCGGACTGCGAAAGAAGACTCAGACGAGGAGTTGTGATACAGTATCTCCCTAGACGTCGTAAATTTCGATCGCTAATCCGATTCGACTCAAGTTTGCTCGAGGAACTCATCATGCCTCGCCCGAACAAGCGAAAGCTATATGGCTGCGCTGTCCCTCCACGGGTAGCCCGCGCCATGAAGAAAGCTCAATGCATGACCCATTCTACCACGCTCGGGAGTGTACTGAATGGTGCCGGGCCGTCTCGAGTACGCGCATGCTTGATCCGGGCTCGCCAGCCTTGATCGTCGGCATCGTAACGCTCTGGCAACCAGCAGGAGGCGGATTTCATTTGTCACCATGGCATGACTGTATTGCGAAAGAGATCTTGGACCGCAACTCGCTTTTTTGGAAAAGAATAAGCGAGCGAAATCAGGATAGAGACGAATCAATGCTGCGACATGACGTTCATGATGGTAGTTTACATGCGCTTTAGCAGAGTAGCCAGTCTCGTGGCGGATTCCAGAGAATGTAAGAAGTATGGCTTTTCGACGCAGTCATTAACACCCTTGTCATTGAATATTTACTGCTATCCAACTACTCGTCGATTCCGGTAACTCTTGCATGACCAATGAGAACCTGCATTCGGGATCATCGGCTGTCGGGTCGGAAGGGAAGATGTTGCGCATACATGGTGCTCGTGGCGACGGAACGGCATCATAGGAAAAGCATGACGAAACTCTACAGGTGTTGTCGGCAAGTAGTCCACAAGTACCGTCTACGCCATTACAAAGACTTCTTGTATCCCCGCTTCGACAAACGAATCGTAATTCATTTCGATGGCGCCCACGAAAGACTTGGAGTATGCCATTATAGGCGGAGGTATGAAAACCCCATAGCAAACAACATCCCTCATCATACTGAACTATTTCCAGGAATCTCGGGCCTCACCCTGGCAATCGCCCTCCACCACCGCGGCCTCCACGCAACAATCTACGAACAAGCACCCCACTTCGGCGAAATCGGCGCAGGCGTCTCCTTCACCAGCAATGCCGTGCAGGCCATGAAGCACTGCTACTCAGGCATCTACGAAGCCTTCGAAAAGGTCCGAACGGGGAATATCTGGCCTTCCAAAAAGAATGTCTGGTTTGATTACCATGATGGGTTTACCAAAGGGAAGGAAGGGAGTGGGACGCATGCGTTTACAATTTCGAATGAATTGGGACAGGCGGGCGTGCATCGTGCGAGGTATTTGGATGAGTTGGTTAAGCTTTTTCCGAAGGGGAGCGCGAAATTTGGAAAGAGGTTGGAGGGGTTGAGGAAGGAGGATGGGGGGAAGGGGTATGTGTTGTATTTTCAGGACGGGTCTACGGCTAGGGCGGATGCGGTGATTGGGTGTGATGGGATCAAGTCGAAGGTGAGGGCGTTGATGTATGGGAACGATCATCCTTGTGCGCATCCGACGTATACGCATAAGTATGCGTATCGGGCGTTGGCGAATATGGAGGATGCGATTATGGCTGTGGGGGAGGAGAAGGCGCAGAACGCTTGTATGCATGTGAGTTTTATCCACTTCGTGGGGGTGAATGGTTCTTGTGCTAACTGTTCTTTCTTTTGGCAGATGGGACCAGGTGGGCATATGTTGACTTTTCCTGTGAATCATGGGAAGACGCTGAATATTGTGGCTTTCCACACCACGGATAAAGATTGGCCAGACTACCAGCGATTGACGAGGCCGGCGAGCAGAGAAGATGCCCTTCGTGATTTTGAGGGTTATGGCAGCGATGTACGGAGTCTGTTGAAGCTGTGTCAGCCAAATCTTGATATAGTGAGCTCTCAAAACATCATACCAATTGCGATTGAGAATTGACAGTGTGTAGTGGGCGATCTTCCACCTAGGCGACAATCCAGTGCCAGCATACAACAAAGAAGGCATCCTCCTCATCGGCGACGCAGCACACGCAACTTCGCCTCATCACGGTGCTGGCGCAGGGCTGTGTGTCGAAGATAGCGCCGTCCTCGCGGACCTTCTCGCGGATGATCGAGTCAAGACTAAGGAGGACGTGGAGGCCGCCTTCGCCACCTTCAACGACGAACGTCATGACCGCGGAAATTGGCTCCCACAAGCGAGTCAACATATCGGCAACTGCTATGAGTGGCTTGCGCAAGGTATTGGGGAGGATTTCGCCAAGATTGAGAACGAAATCAATACCAGGAATGGGATCATCGCAAATGCGGATGTTGCGGCGATGTGCAAGAAAGCGAAAGAGGCGTTGACTGCAAGTTTATCTTCGAGTAAGCTCTGAAGTGTTGGTTTTACAGCGTGTAGAGCCGACATACTTGAATCCTGTATTTCATGCTTGCGGTAGATCTAACCAATCCAAGTTGATCAGCTGTTGGCCATACCAGGAAGATGACATGTCATCGGCTGCGAAGAAGTCGATCTCGTCCAAATTCAACGGCGCGTATGCTTGTCGATCTGTCGGCGTGTCGTTGCTTTGAGGAGTTGACTTCAGTCCTTGCACTTTAGAAGATGGAGTTGTGGGTCTCCCTAGAAGAATGGTTAGCTCCTGTCACTTGGGCTGCGAATGCCACATCTTACCTTTGGCCTGGGCAACATCCACAATTCGTGCCTTCATAGTCAACAGTATAGAGGCCGCCTGACTAGCAGAGTGGATCTGATTGTGGTAGTGCTCCAGAATGGTAAAGCAGCGAGCCCAAGAAGCTTCGATGTCGCCATTGCCAGCATGAGAGCTGTTTTCGTCCAGTTTAGAAGAAGCAAGAAGCACAATGGCGGATGCGAATGTGAAGTAAACAGTATGCCATCCAGAGCTCCGATATAAGGTTCCCAAATTTTCGTACAATGTGTCAATAAGTCGACACGCCGTCTGAGTACAAAGCCGGCAGCAACTTGCAATGACTTCGTCGTCGAGTGACGCTGATGCGAAGGCCGTTTCTCTTCTGGTCGCCATCAACAACAAGGGTCGAAGGGATAGAAGTCGAATGTACAGAAAGCGGCTGTACAAGACCTGCTTTTGGAGATTGATGTGATCGTCGCTTGGTTGCGAAGGAGCGCCTGGATTGGAGACTTTCAGATAATCCGGTACATTGTCCACAAATTGATCAAGTCGACGATTGAGATCAAGCACTGGGGTCAAGATCTCGGACGCTTGTGTAGCACCGTTTCCCTGCCGTTGCGAGCTGACTCCTGAGTTGTCCCGATAGAACATGACTAGGATCTCTTCAAGGAGTTCGAAGAGTTTGCATGAAGACATGAAAAGTCCGAGGCGTGAAAAGATGTGAGTGGGTTGCTGCCCGACGCCGCGTTCGCTGAGATACTCATCGTCTATCAGATCCGGGATAGGGACATCGACGGTGCGATCGATCATGGAGGGTCGACCAAAAGTCATCGATAGCAGTCTGTCGAGATGGATCGAGGTATGCCAGATCCTTCTTCGCATTTGCAATTCGAGCTGCGAAACGCCTCTACGAGATCCGTGGTCGACATGGAGGCCCTAGTAATATGTTAGAGTGTACGGAATCTATTCAGTAATTTAACTAACTAGACTTTGTGCTACCCGTACGGCAAGTCCTAGAGAGTTCCAGCATCGACTCGCATGCTGTGTCGACTGCAAGAAAATCGCAGTCAAGATGAGCATTTGAACCAGGGAGATGGACGTCGAATCGAGTATGTCGAAGGGATATGATTGCCGTGATCTTTGATAAAAGTCATCGGCAACTGCTGTCCGTTGAGAAGGGTCAACAAGACTACTGAATCTACAGCCCAGGGCGAAGACCAAGTTCAAGATTGAGTTGAATATGGCCTCTTCGGCTTCTGACTCGGGGTCAGAACGAACGTCGCTGTCACCCAGCCACAACTTGTCATACTTTCTTGAGAAAGTCGGCTTGTGTAGAACAGGGAACAGTGGATGAATGAATTCCCAGAAGCAAAGCACGAAGTTATCGGCCTGGCGCCTTTGGGGGAGAACTGCCAGGCCGTCAGATCGCTGGGTAATGCGCTCTGGGGCGGTCAAAGTTGCGATCTTGACCTCAGATGTGCTTCCACCGGGTGTTGCTGAGCCCTGTCTGCTCGCGTTTGGCATGAAATGACGAAGGAAAGCTACGGTGCTCGACGGTCCGTATAGGGACTCGTCTGGGCCAGCAGCAATGGTGGCCAGCCCGTCTGCAGCGGATTGCCATTCGGGTTTGGCTGGTCTAAGCGCAGAAGGCGGAGCAGATACTGGGGTGAACGGAGGCTGTGTGCTCCTACCCAGATCGGATAGAGCCTGTGCAGCGTCGTTACGAGCTACGGGTTCGGCTCGGTAGAGGTGATGATTGTCGGCTTCAGAAGGCCGGCTGCTGCGCTGTCGTCGAACTTGGTCGTATCTGCACGAACTGCTTACGCCGCGATTGTGACACGGACTGCACTGTTTTATTTCGTTGGATGTCAGATGTGCGTCTTTATAAGTGCGATAAAATCTCATCCATACCACGGGCTGTCGTCCGTCGCATCGAGTCTTCCGGTCACGGCAGGTCCCGCAGGCTTGAGAAACACGTTGTCTTTTGGCAGGCGGCGCAAGATAGTCGGTGTCGTCTTGCTGGCCGGGTGCAGGTCCGTATGTTGCCGCCGCCGCCGCCGCTGCTGACGTTCCGTTCGGTGTGCCGTTCATGTTGGGGGGAAAGTCGTGGTGGTGGGTGAAGCAAGGACAACCCTCCCGTCCGCTCGCTTTTCTGGTGTCGCTGTCCGTCACGATAAGAATCGCCTGCTGACTTCGTCGCTGTTTATCGCAGACCTTTCGCCATACGAGCCTTCGAGGGTGGAGGCCAAGGGGTACCCCAGTGAGCGGAGACCGAAAACCTTGTTGAAGATCCCGACGCTCCCGATCTGGCTTAATTTGATTGGGTATCGATTGAGTTCCATCAAATGTACGTCGATTGCCCCCGCCGTCTTCTTTTTCGCGGTCTTCTCCTCTCTTCCCGTCTCTGCCTCTCATCATCAATCATCACTTTCAGATGCCACTTCATTAGCGCGTGGAAATGTCGTTCACTTTCATCTCGCGCCTCGTCATCTACCTGGAGCCAAGTTTGTGAGTCCTGACATACTGACACGACCGCCCGCTCAAATAGCATTTAGCGACTTCTATGTAAGAGCAACAGTCACACTCCTTCTCTCTTCACAATTTCATCCCCTTTAACATTTCTTATGCAATCCATCTTAACAATCTCACGGGAGAATCATGCCTCCTGTTCAACCTTACATTTGTCAGAATCTCGAAAGCGGCCGCTTTGTCCGCTGAAGAATCGGGAGCGGCATGAGATTTTGGCCCCGGCTACCGCGTGATCGGCCGTCTAAAACATATTAAATGCATTGCGATAGTCTGGCTTTCCCTCTCATATACGGTACACAGCACGAAGCAACGATCCAGGTATCCCAGCACCGAACATGGCCTCCTCAAAACGAAGCGTCCTCATTACAGGCTGCTCAGACGGCGGCATGGGCGCTGCTCTAGCGAAAGAATTCCATAAGGCCGGCTTACACGTCTACGCAACAGCACGAGACATCTCGAAGATGAAGAGCCTCACTACCCTGGGGATCGAGACACTACCACTAGACGTTCATTCCGAAGCCTCGATTCAAGCCTGCGCTGCGAAAGTCACTCAACTCGACGTCCTCGTGAACAACGCCGGTGCATCTTACACAATGCCGACCTCTGACCTCTCCATTCCCGAAGCAAAGAAGCTGTTTGACACGAACGTCTGGGGCTGTATAGCTGTCGTTCACGCCTTCCTGCCGCTCCTACTCAAATCTGACAAGGCCATCATTGCGAACAACACCTCCGTCGCAGCGGACGTGGCGATTCCATTCCAGGGAGTGTACAATGCGTCTAAAGCTGCCATGGCCATGTTCTCCGATACCATGCGTTTGGAACTTCAGCCTTTCGGTATCAAGGTTCTCAATTTGAAAACGGGAGGTGTAGACACAAAGATTCTGCAGAATGTTCGTGATAAGCATCACGAGCTGCCCCTGCAATCGATCTATTCGCCTGCTAGGGATATTGTGAACTCGACGCTGAGAGGCGAATGGGTGGAATCTCGAGGACCAAGTATGACGGGCGAGGACTGGGCGAAAGGAGTCGTTGCGGATTTGTCGAAAAAGAATCCCCCGCCAGTGGTGTGGAGGGGCACGCAGGCAGCATTGGTGGGTTGGCTGTCCAGCTTGCCATATGGATGGTTGGATGGAATGATAAAGAAGATGACAGGTTTCGACAAGGTTGAGCAAATTATCAAAAAGCGATGAGTAAGACGCTTTCGAATGAGGCGAAAACTGCCCTCATTAGACAAGCCATTTCTCACTCCGCAACTTCAACCTTCAAATCCGAAAACTGCACCTCCACCCCATTTCCACTCTCATCATCCTCATCAAACTTCGGTTTCGCAGCATAGACACCCACCCTCACATCGCCATCCTCCCTCCCCTCATGAAAAGCCCACTTCACCTCCCGCAACGCTACCAACTCTCCATCTCCCACCTGCACGCCATAAACCCACAACGTCGTTCCCTCCTTCACCATCTTAAACCTTGCCTTCTGCTGATAATCACCACTCATAGGCGCCAAACTCCAGTCCGAATACTTATCCGTCCCCACAACGCCTAGGACGGGTGCGCCTGAGAAGAACTCGATCCCAGCTTTGATCCATTTCGTGGGGCCAGAAGAGGAAGGGAATGAGAGGACTAGGCCACCTTGGTCGTATTGAGTTTTCCAGGACGCGAAGACGGTTACTTCGATGGAAGAGAAGGCCAAGGCTGGGAGCGTGCGGTAGAGGAAAGGAGCGGTGAAAACGTCAGACCTGTCGTCGGGTCGCCAGATGTCGGTTTCTGGGGGAGCTGTTATGGTGAGGGAAGTGAAGTCCGGCTTGGAAGGCAGATCAGCGCCGTTAGCAGAGTGCCATTTGGGAGACATCTCTGAGGTTGGAGTTCAGTTCAAGAGTGATGTCGTGCGAGTCAGTGGCGGCTTTATAGAAGGAGCTGAGCTTCAGTGCCATGGCCGCTCTTTCGCTAAATGGAGCTTCGCCGCTGCGGCAAGAGCGAATAAGGTATGGTTGCATCATTGGGGAGATCGGCAGAGCGAGGGCATTAAGGCTGAGAAATCAATCGAGTTGAGTGGTCGGAATAACGAGACCAGAAACGCAGGGATTGGCGTGAAAAACAATACAAGTAGACTTGCCGCAAGCGGCCATCGGTCGAAGATACCCAGGCGAGAAAGTCTCCGAGACAAAAGGCTATGTTATGCATGAAGCTGACGCAACAACCAACAGCATTGCTATAGATCGATATTTTCCCTACAGTCGCAATCCTGAAACCTCACTTCGTCAAAATGGCCTCCTCAAGTCCTTGGAAAGAACGTACTTCCACCCAATTCCTCCTCAAACGCAACCCAAACAGCACATCAGCCGAATTCCGCGACAACTACCTCGCACACGGCAAACTAGCCATTCCCCTCTTCCTCTCAGAGAAGGTAATAGATTATGCTCAAGTACAATTCCCCTGCCGTCCGCAATTTTGCGAAACCTGACGCTCCTAGCTCCAACGCCCACTAACCTGGTCATCCCCCGCCGCAGCAGCCAAGCATCCGGACATAAATCTAGAGGAGTGGGACGCCGTAGGGGAGGTTACAACCCGCGGTCAACTCTCTTTCGATCAGAAGTATTATCTGACGCTGATACTGAAAGATGAGGAGAGGATCTTTGTGAAGAAGGCACTGGAGCATGCGAAGGTTGTGGGAGGTGGGAGTGTGAGCGGAGAGAAGCATGTGTTTATGAAGGACGGCAAGCCACTTGTGGATTTTGGAGAGTCGAGGAAGAAGTGGGTGGAGATTGAGGGGTGTGAGCCTGAGAAGGAATGATCGAAGAATCGCGGCTTGTTGTCTTTGGTCTGATTAGCAGTGCTCTGAGCAGTTGTTATCAAAACATACCACTTCGAACCTGTTCCTCAGCATTACAAAATCGCCGTCCTCCGCCTCACCAATCCCTTGGGCGCCGACACCTTCAAATTATTCAACGCAATAATCTTCCTAACGCCACTCACGAGCCTCTCCCTCGGCGTCGGCAGCAAATTCCACTCCTTCTTAATCCCCTCAAACCACGCCTTGATCGGGACCAGCTTGTCTCCCACCCACATCTGATCCCTCGGCGTCTTGTTCCATCGGTCCATATCAAAAGCCGGGATCTCGAGGAACTCGTGATGTGGGTCGCAGATCGCAAAGGATCCCTGGAGAAGTTTGTGATGGCAGGTTTCCTCGAAAGTGAAATCGTTGCAGTCCTTGCAGACGAAGCATTTGGTGAGTTTTCGCCAGTTGTAGCGACAGCCGCCCTCGCACCAACGGCCGAACACGGGTTCTGGTTTAGACATCTCGATTGGATTTGAGTCGGTGGGTTCTCCTGCTTCGGGTTTCAGGTCAGGAGCTGGCGCATTTGTTGCAGCGACATTTGGTTCTCCCACAGCCAATCTCTCAGCACCCGCTGTGGCTTGCTCTTCTATTCCATGCGCAACGGAGCTGGTATCGTTTGAGGGAACGGTGTCACGCTGCGCTGCTTCATCGGAGCTGTCCTTGTTTGTGGTCACTCTCTCGGAGTCATCGCCCTTCCGATCAGCTTCATCTTCAGACCCCTCGAATTGAACCTCCATCAGATCCCACAGAGCCCTGGCATTCCCGTCGTCGTCGAAGCATTTCAGAGTGTTGGCGATCTTCTGCAGTCCAATAGTGTATTCCGCCTTGTCAGCTGCTTGTCTGACTCCAGTTTTGAGATAGTCACGGGCAAGCTCTTTGGCACGGCCATCGTTGCCAGCCAGATGATGCAGACGAGCCAGCGCAAGCTTCGTGCTGAAAGATCCATATTGGATGATATTCTCTTCTTGGTTGAACGTGTCCAATTTTTCCAGTTGCTCCGCGTACGACTGGGCCACAGGGTTCAAAGGTGTGCTCAAGCCCGCGGTCTTCGCCGACTCGAGGAGAGCCTGCGTTAGCTTTTCCGATGTCGTGCGTCGTGCAAATTCGATTTCCCACGTTGTCTTGTCCACGTCGTCCGGAATGAGCATATACAGATTATTTTTCCAAAGCTCCAAAGCAGATTGTCGCTCTTCTTGTCCGTGATGCGACCATAGTAGACTAGCCATCTGATGCCTCAGATGGATGAAAGTGCCGAACTTGTTCTTCGACTTTTGGGCGACGGCGATCGACGACTTGTAGTGTGACATGACGATTTCGAGACGATCAGGTACGTTCCGAACGGCTGTATGGATTTGATCGTGCATCCATATCTGGTCTGCATTGGAATGGAAGTAGACACACATCCAATTTCCAAGATCAGTCTCCGGATCGGGGTGGTCAGACAGGCTCTGCAACAAGTCCAGAACGTCCTCGTGCTTCTTTTGCTCGTTGAAGGTCAGGATCAAGTTAGATATGGCTTCCTTTGCGGATTCCATGAATTTGGTTCTGCGGAAGGCTTCCTTCAAGATGGTCCAATAGCTGTCTTCAGCTTTCTCAAATTGCTTGTCGCTCTTGTAAGCGTCGCCCAGGCTCCTCAGGATGACCTCCCAGTAGGCCGTTTTGAAGTCGTCCTCGTTCTCGGCATCTATACGTGCTTGATTGCTCTGGACAAGCCGCTCGAGGTGGGCAATTGCACCCTTCGACTTCTCGTCGTTTCGCAGAGCCTTTGCGAGTCCGAAGCGATATTTCCAATTTTCCGGATCTAAAGAGACTGCCTTTTCGTAGCGACCAATGGCTTCCTTTACATGCAAGCAGTAGTCCAAGGACTGTGCGATGCAGTAGTGCCATTGCTCATCGGTACCAGCCACGCCCACTTGCTCTCTGGCCCATACTTCAATGTCCAGAATCTTTTGCGCAGAAGGGTCGGCATAGCCTTGCGGAGTCTTGCCGTTTAACTACCAGCAGATCAGTATAAGTTTAGGAAGTGGGCTATCGAAATGTCTCTTACGCAAGTGAGGAAGTCATTAAGCCAATTAAAGCGATTATACCATTCATCGCCCTTTTGTTCGTACCATTGGCCAGCGACTTGCTTCGCCACCTCGACCAAAATTCGAACGAGCGGGCCATCTCCGGTAGTTGTAGTTGTCACCCATTCCTTCTCTTCTGGAAAGGCTCGAAGTCCCTTCAAAACAACGGGATCTTTGAGCATGTCATACATGCTCTTCAATAGAAAGTCCCCCCGGAACCAGGAGAAGCGAGTGGCGATTGCTACATCATCGGTGAACCACGCTTTGATTAACGGAGCCTCCCGTAGCAGTCGAAGAACTTGCTGAGCAAGTTCTTGGTGTGGCGTCACATCGACCTTATCGAAATCGATGCTGGTAGAAGTTAGCACATATAACAAACCAGGTTGGTGACAGAGCTCACGGGTAGATGTGGTCGGAGAAGCACGAAGCGGCGTATTCGAACAAAGGTCCAGGCTCTTCTTCTTCAAACTGCTCGCACAAGGTGGTCAAACACGATTTGAGGACCTGCAGATGACACTCCTGATCAGAAAACATGCGAATCAAAGGGCGTACATCCGCGTCGTCAAAAGTGGCCGGCACTTTTGAGTCCAGGTACTTTTCGAGATCGAATTTGCTGTATACGTCGTCATTGCCGAAGACATTGATGAAATGCGCCTTGATGACTCGCTTTATCAAATCTACTTCGGCGTCCTGGAAAATGGGGCCAGCGTCTTGCTTTTTGCCAGATTTTCTGCTCACGGAACTATCGTCATTTTTTTCCTTGGTCAAATAATTTCGCAGATACTCCAATGTGTGATCTCTTATGGTCACTTTGCTATCTTTGCTAATTTCGAAGAGTTCCGGGTATCGACTGCGTATGCGCTTTTCGAGAGAGCCGAGGAGGCCACTAAAGGTGAAGGGTCGGAGCGTCAGCAACTGTCTCAGATATGGGGATGGCTCCTTATATTCGCTTCGCTTACGTTTCCTTCCACATGCCTTTGAGGATGGCCTCACACATTTGGATGTCGGTCTCGCCATAGATAACAGGCACCCACACAAGTAACTTGTTCACTTCCTTGATCTCTGCAACAGTCAGGTTCTGATTAAGCTTCTCAACCTCCCGCGTGGTGATGTCTTCTCTGCTCTCTTCGGCTGTGTCGAGAATTGCTTCGATCTCTTGAGTGCTGTGGCTTTCCTCAATCTGATCGAGTTTGATGTTGAGAACATAGTAATCGCCCCGTGCACCTTGTCCCAGCACAGTCTTAGCCTTCTCCATCAGATCCTTGACCGGCTGACTGTCCGCTTTGAAAAGATCCATACCTTCGAGTCGTCTTTGGGCGTAGAGAAGGATGTCGGTTTCATTAGGATATTTGCCCTCGCTGTTGGGACCCATGAATATCTCGGGGATGGTCCGGTTTGAAACGTTGTCTTGCAGAGCATTGAGACCCGTAGCGCGACCAGCAAGGAACATCCGGATCGCGAATCGATTTCCTTCTTCCAAGCCTGACTCCGAAAGCAGACTTTCTACAATCGCAGCCATTGGATTCGCGGGCTCTGCTTCAGCTTCGTCGATGCCATCTAGTACGATGATGAATGTGCCCTCCAGATTCTTCGTAATATCCATCATCAGGTATTGCCAAAGTTCGCTTGTTTGTCCAAAGTCAGGCTTGCGTTCACAGGCTCGCTGGACAAGTTTGCTGTACTCTCGCCCAAGAGGTGTTGTCGAGCTTGCCAATTGAAGAATGATTGACTTGAGCGCGATATTGACGGCCAGCTTGCCAGACGTGAAGTCGTCTTTCTGAAAGTAGTAGTACGCCACGCCGATTCTCGATTGACCACGATACTTGGTCTGCAGATGACTGACTACGGCGCTGCAGAGACAACTTTTGCCGAAGCCTTCCGCAGCTTTGACGCTGAGCACGCTATTATGCACTGGTTCCCTCGCGTTTTCAGCCGGCTTGACGCTGAGAACACTACTGTGGGAAAGCTCTCTTACCTCAGCCCAATGTAGAAACGGCTTGTAGTCATTGATAAGCCACTGTCCAGTGCCATCGATATGTTTGGTCCGGAGCTCGTCCTGTCTCTCCGCCCACGGACGTTGATCTTTCAGACTGAGAGCATTGCGAATATCACTCAACCGCTTCTTCTCTTCTTCGGCGTTCTCAAGTCGTCCAAGCGAGGCATTTGCGTCCTTAGTTCCTTCTTCAATCCTGTCGGCAGTCTGATTGAGCCTCTCCATACTGGCCTCTAAGGCTTCAATATTTTGTGCGGCAGCACTCATTGTGACAACGATGGAGTTGATCTGAGTCTTCGTGACGTCCGAGACGAGCTGCTCCAGCTTCGACATTGCACTCTTGACTCCACCGTCTTCGCCAAAAACGACCACCTTCACAGCGAGCTTGAACTTGCCGGATTTCTTGTTCATGAGTTTGTTCCATATCCCCAGAATCGTCAAGAAGTGCTGTAAGACGCGGTAGACTGATGCGCGGAGTGGTTTGGCCAGCGTATCCTTGTCTTCGGCCTTCTTTTGATCCAGGAATACCTGCAGTCTCTCCAGAAACGTGGAGACACGTTCCATGAGAATTGTGACATTCCCCATGGCCTCATGATAGTCCTGAACAGCGCTGATGACGAAACTCACTGCATTGAAGCATTGCTGGCTGGGCCCAAAGACCATGCCAGCTCCCTGTGCAGCAATGGAACCAAACCTCTCAATGACAACGAGAGACTTCCGGAATACTATTTTAGCATTTTCCTGAATGTCGGCTTTTTCCTTCTTGACGGGTTTGAATCCGGCCAAGACATCTTCCACGTTCGAGGCGCCTCGAGAATCCAGATTCCAGTCAAAGTCTTCGTTGCACGCTCGAATGATTCTCGGCCAGACCACGTCAAGGTCATCATCCTCGGAGATGGTCAAGTGTGAAGTAGCCGGCACGGCCTTGTCGTGACCCATGTCGAAGTAGCAGTGTACTGTGCAGACGGGTGGAGGAGCTGCTGCGCGTCAAAGGTAGACATGCAATTAAGTATTCCGTCAACTCTTCAGGCCCCCAGTCCATCCATGCAGCTGCCAACTCAGCTGGGAGTATCTTTTTGGCGCCTGTCGGGTCCCAGTGGAGGTGGCGTTTTCATGTTGACGCCCCTGTCACTCAGCCGCACACGCTTGTCACCGTTCGTGTACCTCCAAGCCTCGGGGGCCGCACAGGTCGATACATCGCTTGGACTCTGGAGAGGTATTGGCGCTTGGCGAGAAGGAATGCAATTTGATGTACAGCACATGTCGTCTGCTGTATCTGATCGATGGACGGGATAAAGCTGGGGATGTTGACGACAGGTGAGGTCATGAGAAGGTAGAAAATGGAAAGGGCGATGGATATTTTTAGCGTGAATGCGGCGGTCCTGAGGCACCAATTCTTGAAATTGGAAGAGAATGCATTTTTGATCGTAGCCTGTACAGTTCCTCCAGTACGTAGAAACAAGACACCAAAACGCCTTTCCTCCTCCATAGTGCTAAACAGTCGTATTCATAGTACAAGCTCAGACGTCCTCGGTGAACATACTCCTCCTCTCCGTCGGGCTGTCGTCCAGACTGCTATTCTGCTTCTTGTGCGCGCCGCCATGATACGACGTATCTTGGTGAGGCTTCGGACTCAAGCTCCGTAGGCTCATATTACTTGTTTCCGCGTTGTCTCCAAATGGATTCACCTTCGACGCGGTCCCGCCGTGTACTTCCTCGTCGTATCGGTTGTCCAGTTCTCGCTGTCGTGATCGACTGCGTCCTCTTCCCTGCTCGATTCCGCCAACACCGAGATTGCCATAACCGCCTCCCCCGTACGGTCCGTGACCTGGATCCTGTAGCCCGAGCTCTTGCTCTTCGTAGTAGCCGCTGGCTTCGTGGTCCACACGCGCATCCCAGGCCTCGTCGGGATCTAGTGGTCCGAAACCTCTTCTTGCACCTTGTGATGACCCTCCTGCTCCATAGCCTGTGCTTTCGTATGCGCCTCCCGCAGACCGCTTGTTTCGGAGAGCGCTGACCTTGTCATTGACCCATCCTACAATTCCCCCCGGTGCGGGCGCAGGCGCTCGGTATGTGTTGTTGTCTCGTTTCTTTGCGAATGGATTCAGCGGCGGAGGTGGTAGTCCCAGTTTCCGGGCTCGGTAGTGGGTGTAACTGAGGAATGTCAGCAAGATGGCCGTGATGGTCACTTGAGGCTCTAAACAGGCGACCTACCCAATGTAACCGCTGCCAGCAGCTATGACAACAATGACGAGAATGATGAGGAAGACTGCCCAGCCTGAGATGGCCATGTTTCGGCGTCTACCTCATGCAGTTGCGAGTAGGGAGCTGTGGGAAATTGTAGGGCTTGGCTCGCGAACATCCGAGTGAGTGCACGATGGGCGTGTATTGCGGTAGAGGTCTGTTCGGTGAGGTCGAGGATGTTGGTCTCGATGCAAATGGTGATTGAAGACAAAGGTTCGCGCGAGTCGTGAAGGCCGGGTTGCCCTCAGCTGCCACATGTGCACGAACCAGCTGAGGTGATCACGGCTTCCTTCTTCTCACGAGCATCAATGATGTTTCTTCCACGTCGTCATGACATCTTTCATACATCGCACCGCTTCTCCGGGTTATTATGGGCGCCAACGGATCCTCCGCGGCTCATACTGAGGGCCAACTTGACGGGACACCGCATACCTTCTACTACAAGCGGGCCGAAGGCGGCGAGGACGCCAAACTCCGTTGGATAGAGGGATACAAGATATATCCTGAGTCGAAATGGACCGAAATCCCGGCCAAAAATATCCTGGCCATGGCTCCCATCCAAGACCAAGCTACCAACCCGAACGGCTGTCACTTCCTTTACGTTGAAGATAATCCGACAGCAGAGGGCGACAAAAGTGCATCTCCTGTCCTGTTCAAATCACACATCCTCACAAATCCCCCCAGTGACCTACTCCATGACCTTGCTATACCTTCTGGTAAGGTATGCTGGGAGTTCCGGCAGGATGAAGCCAAGATCAGTCCCAATTTTCACGTCATAGTATCTACAGGCTCAGGCACAGGGCTTGCGAAGAATGTTTGCGAGCAGGTGGTCCAGCCGACGTTGTCCTACTGTCAGGTTGAGCAGGACAAGCACTATCAACTCCACATCACGACTTCTGAGACAAGTATTGCCGAGCTTACTCAGGACGTCCTCCTTCCTCAGGCCAATCTGGGAGTCCTGCAAGCCATCCTTCTGTTGAGTGGAGATGGTGGCATTGTCGACATCGTCAATACCTTATTGTCTGGGGAGCGTGGCAAGAACTATAAAAAGCCAAACATATCAATCCTACCACTTGGTACTGGCAATGCGCTTGCTCACAGTGCCGGTGTCACCGCAGACAACACATTGGGCATGAAAACTTGGATCAGAGGAGAGCCTGCGGAACTTCCTCTCTTTGCTGCTGCTTTCTCGTCTGGCGCGAGGGCCTTGTTCGACGAAGCACGCCAAGAAAGACCACTCCACTCCTTTAATGGCAGTCCAACCGCGCACGGCGCCGTTGTATGTTCCTGGGGCTTACATGCCAGCCTTGTAGCAGACAGTGACACAGTCGAGTTCCGCAAATTCGGTGCCGAACGCTTCAAGATGGCCGCCAAAGAAGCGCTCTTCCCCAGCGACGGCTCGCCACCTCATGCATACAGAGGGGACGTATCGGTCCTCCGAGCTGGTAGCAACGAGTGGCAGCCCATTGGAGACGGTGAACATGCTTACGTCTTGGCGACATTGGTCAGTGATCTGGAGAAAAGCTTTACCATTAGTCCTACTTCGAGACCTTTGGATGGAAAGTTGAGGCTGGTACACTTCGGACCTGTTAGTGGCGAGGCGGCTATGGAGATCATGACGAAAGCCTACCAAGGAGGGAAGCATGTTGATGATGAGAGGGTGAATTACGAGGAGATTGACGCTCTGCGGATCAAATTCAACGAGACTGACTCAAGATGGCGGCGGGTGTGCATTGACGGTAAGATTATCCGCGTTGAAGAAGGCGGATGGGTAGAAGTGAGGTCTGGGCGGAAAGGGGTGGTCGATGTGGTGGTCGAGAACTAGCTCATGTGATATCGTGATGGGCACAGTCCACCGTGAAAGCGCCAATAATTTGGCGTGTTCGACTTCGGACGCGACTCGACTGCCTGAACCTTGGAACAAGTTTCCTGCTCATAAACAGCACACCTCCCATCCAGACTCGAAGCTCTCCATCACTTGCCAAAACCCTGGAACACGTCTTGCAAACATGGAGCATCACGGTACACCTAGCGAAAATCCGAGGAAACGCCCATGTCAAGACGATGGGTCGTCCACAGCAGCAAGCAGTAGTGGCCCTTCTCATCAGCAGCCGTTCAACATCCAACACACACCCCACATCAATCCCGGACATTCATTTGGAGGACACTTCAATGTCGCTCAAGGAGTGCCTACTTTCGGGCAGCCTGGAGTACCTCAAGAGTCCCGGTCTTTCGACCAATATACTGCACCGCGGTCTCGCGGTCTTCCCAAATGGAGGCTTTGGTGAGCTATCTGGATGAAGCGACGGCGCGATAACTCCTGGCGTGTTCTGCTACGCATGATCCTTCTGGGAAAACACATGCGAATGTTGTCAGTGCGTATGATTCTTTCAGAGGGCATTTGCAGGCTTAGGAGCAACAGTGCGCTGCAGTTCCCCGCTGCGCAGCGTCAGGGTGGAGGAAATCATTTTCAGTAGCGTAATTTTCGATAACATCCGGCTCAGCAGCATCATGCTCAATTCCAGTATGAAGCTCAACTTCAGCATCAGGCTCAGCTGCATCACCAAGAGCGACAAGCATCTCTGCATCAGCAGCAAGATCGAAGTCAGAGACCAGCGCCGACTCCTTCGATCCAACAACACCAAGGAATTCCAGGCCCGGCATCAGCGCCAGCACCAACCCCTCCTCCCCAGCAACCTCGAGCCATGGTTAAAGTGAAGCAAATCGAGTCCGTGAAAAAGGCAGCCAAACCAATGGATTTCGACCGCTACAGCAAGCGTGCCTGGCACGCTCTCGACAGCGGCGCGTCCTGAAGCCTGAAAAGCAGCAAACAATTTCTCGCCGCCATTGACGTATTCGACGAGGTCATGACCAGCATCACACCCGTCAACACCTAAGAGCAACCAGAAAGTCCATTCGAGACGAAATCCAACGCCTTGGAGACGCTACGGAAAATCAGCAAAACCGTCATGCTCGATGGCGATTGCCTCGGGAGCAAAGTTCGGAAGAAGTTCCAGTACAATACGTGTATCACAGATACCGTGCTGTCGATAATGGGCACGATGAAGATTGATGAGTACATAAAGCTGGACAGAATCATCTGGATGAGAAATGGCCTTTGCTTGAGAAAATGACTTGGGTCGCGAACCAGGCGAGGGGACATTGTATCGATGGGTTCGATGAAGTTCTGCAATACTTGCAAGGTGACGAAGAGGAAGAAGACGTGGACGAAACGGCAGAGACGAGCGGGGTGTTGACGAAGACGACGAATGATTCAATGGGTTGTAGCAGCACCGCCCTGCTGTGAGAGAGGCATCGACCCCATATAACACTGCGGGGAATATCGCGAAAGATTTACTGTGGCCTCATTCAGTCATCAGCCTTACGCTCTATGCAACCATATCGACATTCCTTACTGGCCGAACGTGTTCTTCAAGAAGCAACAATCCGTATTACCACTTCATAGCCCGGAATAAGACGAGTTCTGCACCCATCCTCCGCATAGCACGGTTGGTTCACAGCAAAATTGCGATGACCCCGAATGAGGACACCATGCGATCCTTGAAGGAGCCCGGACCAGACATTCGCAGCATCTATGAGCTCAGAGCCAACAGCCTGGACATCAGCGCATACCGGACGACAGTCAACGAATCAGCTGGAGTGACCGTCACAACAGCCAAGCACCCTGCAAACCGTTTTCCACATGAAAACTTGAGCAAGCAGAATGAGCGTGACATTCCGGAAGCCATTCTCGCGAACAAAACCGGAAACTTCAAGACACTCTTCAAGTCATTTAATCCTCATTCAAGGACGGCATATCAACGCCATTCCAAACCAACAAGAACGGATTCGTGCAGTCTGCGATTGCAGCCTACAACAATCACCATCATCTGCACCTCCGCCCCGAATACGTCTGGCTCGCTATCTTGACACAATTCAGCTGCTACATCAACGCACATGCAGAAGAACTTCGCGGATTTTTCGTATCCCATCAAGGTCAAAAAGAGCTACGCATCGAGTACGAAGGTGGCACCCGCCACACCATCGGCTGGGACGAATTTGCACACCAGATCGGCGTCATGATCGCAGACAACATCATCGACTCGAATCTCCGTTCCTGGATTACGCTGTCCTTCTCCACCTCTACCCAAAACGACATCATCGTCGCCAATATTGTCATGACGGCCAGCATTCAAAACTACTTCACCTACACAGCCTGCTTCACCTGTGGAACCCCTCTGTGACCCCACACGGCACTAAAGCCGACTACGAATTCATCCTCTCCCGCATCGACAGACTGCGCTCCTACGGCACAGAACCCACTCGTTTCGCTAACCTACTCACACCCATTCTGAAGCGCTTCATCCTCTCCTTCGACGTGCTCCCAAGCCATGAGACCGAGGACTTCTGAAATCGCATCTTCCGCGAAGACAGAGGGTCCGACTCGAGTACCTGCACCGGGTGGCTCGCGGCGTTTACGTACTGGAATCCAGATGGCGTTGCGATGGATTCGTGGTATCGAGGTCCGAAGCTAGAAGACACTGGTAATGATGAGGATGAGATTTCGTGGCTGGACGGGATGGCGTATCATTCCTTGTCGTCCAAGACGGCTATGCCGGGTTACTGCACGGTGCCGGCGAAGATCATGGAATATGGCCGGGAGATCCAGCCTGAGATGTTGGCGGGATCGATTGGAATGAATATCTCGAGCAGTGGCAAGAGGGACGAGAGTGGGAAGGAGGTTCTAAATACGGTGCAGCCGAGGACGGGATGGTGGATTCTCGAGAAAGAGATCTGCCCAAAAGATATGGAAGAGATCTTTCGAAAAGATTGGGTTCATGTTTCAGTTCGGAATACAGTGCGTAAAACAGTGCGGAAGACAGTGCGGAAGACAGCCTGGATGAGTAAAAGCAAATACCGCAGGGAAGCTCATCAAGACTGCCGAGAGCCAACTTGAATGTGTTGCTGCTCAAGGGACTGTATGTGTGATCTTTCTTCTATTGCTCACGAATACCCCACGCCAGCGCTATGCATCCGAATGTAACACAATGCTCCTATATATTTGGTGAGAGCTGGTCGTACTTGACACACATCTCCACGCTCTCAATACTAGCCTGCAAGAATTTCCTCGCTTCGAGACCAGCCCACACCTTGACCATAGACAAGTCACCAGCCGCGAGCATACCTCTGCTGTTTTGCGCACCAAGCTGTCGGAGGATTGGAAGGGCACTGCAAAGCATTAGCACAACTCATCGGTGTTGGAAAGAATACTCACCCAGAAAATAAGTCAAGATCCGGATCCAAATTCCGCCCAATGCCTTCCAACAACAAGATGGACAAGACAACATTCACAAAATCGCCCTCTAGCCTGACGTGGTGCGAGCGGACCATATCCAAGACTTCGTTCAGAATATCTCCGATCTTAATGTTGCCCAGAGCGAAAGTCTTACTCTTCACTCCCAGCACAAGATGTTGCATTCGGAGCGCGAAAATCTCCTCATCGAGAACGGCATCCGGCTGGCGACAGCGTTCGACCATGAGGTGACCAGCTTTGTATCCATCGAATTCTGCAATTGCCTTGAATAGATCCAGGAAGTTGGCACGATTCTTGTCGTTGAGCTCTGTTACCAAGCCGGTATCGATGAAGATGAGTTGCGGTCGGTAGTTCTCCCTATCGAATTGTGCCAGGGTCTCGATCCAGGCGTTCTTGTTGTGGCGATGCGGCCTCAAGCGTTCGAGCACTTCCTCCGTCACATCGGTGGAGCCTTCAACGTCCTTCTTCTTGTCACCGACGATTTTGCCCTTCAGGTCGGCGAAATGTGTACGTCCCTGCAGAGTAGCTGGTTTGTAGAATCGGACCATTATATTTCCAGGGTGGAGATCGGCGTGAGTGAAGTTGTCCAAGAGTAGCATATGTAAGAACGCATCGAGACCTTCGTCGGCTATCTCCTTTTGAAAGACACCGCCTCCATTTGCAAGAAAGTGCTCCAATGGAATGCCGGTGGCGAACTCCTCGACCAAGACCTGGCGAGAGGTATACTGCGTATAAGGGAAGGGGAACCAAGCTGTTGGTCTGGTCCGGAAGTTCTTCCTGAATATTGTGAGATTGGCGGACTCAATTCGCAGGTCGAGTTGCAGGCGCATCATCTCCGCGAACTGCGCAACCTCGTCCGGGAAAGAAAGCCATTCCAAGGTCGGCACAGCATTAATGATGCTTGCGAAGAATGCCATGATTTTTAAGTCCCGCCTGACAATTTTCTCAATGTTTGGATGAAGCACCTTGATCGCCACATATGTCGATGGGATTCGCTGCGGTGTGCTCTTTAGCAATGGATCCACCGTCTTGAGTGCTCTCTCCGCGAGTGAGGCTGGTTCATCTGAGTTATCCTTCTCTGTCGCCGCTACATCTGGCTTCAATTTAGCCTTGTATACCTGAGCGATTGCTCCCACACCTAGTGGCTTCTCCTGGAACTCCTCGAAGATATCCTCAAACGGCAGCCCAAATGCTCTTTCTATCGTCTCTTTCGTGACCTTCAATGAATGCGCCGGCGCGTCTGAGTGCAGTGAGGACATGATCATACACATTTCCTTAGGAAATATATCCGTCCTGCTGGCCGCCCACTGGCCTAATTTGATGAATGCTGCTCCAGCACGCTCCATAGATCCGACCAGAAACCCGTACCACCAAAGCGTACCGCTCCTCTCGTTGTCCCTGTCCGGCCTTCGCGCGCCAATCCATACTACTGGTATCGATATTATGACCGGCACGAAAATGACGACCAGATGGAAAAATCGCAGTCCCGTAGCCAGGGGTTCCACGAAGTATGTGTCGAAGAATCTCCAAATGGTCCGTCTCCATTTCTTGGAGCCCTTCAGTCGATCCGGCACCGAATCTGCCAACTCTTTTCGTGAGATCTCCAACATATGCTGTTCGTGCGTAAGGCCATCATCTTCCTCGTCGTTCTCGCCGTCCTCGGCGATTTTGACGAATGCAATCGGACTCAACGCGCCCGCAAGAAAAGTACCGCCCTTGACTGGTGCAGGCGGCGCTCGGAAGTTCTGCCGCACACTACGGAGAACGGAGAAAGTCTTCTGTTGTCGTCCGCTGCGGATGCTGCATTGGATATGCCGCCAGACCTGTGGTCGGACGCTTCTGCTGCTAGCGAGTCCCGCGCATGTTCGGCCGAAGGAGAATGCGGCGCGCATTATTGGTGGCAGGGAGGCTGTCACCGCGGTTTGCAGGCGAATATCATCGTATCCGGGGGCGGGGAGAGGGGGNGGGGGGGGGGTTCCTATCTGGTTCGCAATGAGTAGAATATACACCAAAACGAATGTAAAGCTGCTGTTGCGGTTGAGGTGAAAGGTGATCAGTCTCGACGTCATGGCTTACTTATCGTATGCCGTAGTTCCGTTCTCACATGCCAAAACCTTCCACCAACCTCACTTCACCATCCTCACTCCATCGCATTAGCAAAGTTTATGGCCGTCGAATCTACACTGACCATAACCATCAAAGACTCCTCGCAGTCACCCCAGCCTCGATTGCTTACAATTAGTCCAGAAGCCGGTTAGACCACATTACATGGGAAGGCATGGCTGATAATAGGTAGGTAGAGAGAGGTAGGCGCATCACAGAGAAATGCCGCCTCTTTCAGCCTCCATCATGTCCGTCTTCGATCCGCTATCGCGAAAAACAACTTCTCAAACCTGGGAATATCTCGGCGAGCATGCGGAGCTCTAGCGGAGTGACGTCAATATTCGACATATATCCCTGGTTTGAATGATTCATTATATTCGAAGAGTTGGGATCCATCAACTTGACATTAACATTTACTACTCTGATCCTGAGCTTTCAACAGTAAGCGCAACAGAACTACAATGCCGAAACAAACAGTCGCAATTATTGGGAGCGGGTAAGAAGCCTCCCTTGGACCCGGCTTGAGCCTTGAACTCTGCTAACGCTGTCGATCATAGATGGGGCGGCTTCACTGTCGCTCAGGCTCTGTCGATCAAAAAATACGACGTCACCGTCATCTCACCAATCCGAACAGTGCAGTATACACCTCTCCTTGCGAGTGCTGCGGCTGGAATGTTCAACTTCAGACTCGCCGAAGAACCAATCCGCCGCCAGAACCGCATGCCAGGACTCCAATACTTCAAAGCCAAAGTCGAGGACATAGACTTCGGAAAGAAAGAACTATTGTGCAGACCCTTTGTAGCCAACATTGCCGAAGAGCACCAACAAGACAAGAACACTTTCACCTTCAAATACGACAAGCTGGTCATTGCTCCAGGTTGCGAAGTCCAGACCTTTGGGACTCCTGGAGCCCTGCAACACGCAAATTTCTTGCGAACAACAGACGATGCCCGCCTTATCCAACAACGACTGCTCGAAATGCTCGATGCTGCTTCTATGCCTGGTCTGACGGACGAAAAACAACGAGATATTCTGCGGATCATGGTTGTGGGTGGCGGAGCTATCGGTATTGAAGCCACTGCCGAGCTGTACGATCTCTGGTTGCATGATATGAGACATGTCTACCCTCACCTGGACGGCAAGTTTAGCATCCAAATCCACGACGTGGCACCATCTATTCTTGCCACATTCGACGAGCGGCTCGGCGAGTATGCGCTTCAGAAGTTGGTGCAACGAGGCGTAGAGATTCAGACGTCCAGCCATATCGAGAAGGTTGAGGATGGAGCTCTCTGGACGAAAGAGAAAGGAAAGCTCAAGTTCGGAATGCTCCTCTGGGCCACAGGCAACGGCGTGAACCCGCTAGTCGAAAAGCTCGACGTGAAGAAGAGTGGCAAAATGCCACGCATTGCGACCGACAGACATCTGAGAGTCCTCAACAACCAAGACCAGGCCATCCTCAATGTCTTCGCATTAGGCGACTCAGCAGATATCGAAGGCTACTCGCTCCCCGCTCTCGCAGAGGTAGCCGTACAAAAGGCGGAGTATCTAGCAAAGGCTCTGAATCAGGGCGAAGAGCCATCGAAACCTTTCGAGTACAAATCAAAACCGAGCCTCGCTTATCTGGGACAGCATGATGGCGTTATGGGCGGTGAAGATAGGTGGACAGGGCAATCGGCGTGGTTGGCCTGGCGAAGCGGAAGTATTTACCATTGGCCACGAAGCTGGAGGAGAACGATTATGATTGGAATAAGTTGGCTATTCAATTGGATTGGGGGGAGGGATATTGCGCGGAAGTGGTAAGATTGTGTCCTTGGATTTAACGTGTGAAACTGTACTCATAAAAGGGTAAATCCTTAGTCGAGCCTGAATATTGTTTCGTCGTCTGCTCGTTCCACAAATGTTTGGTCGAGTTAGTGGAATATGCAAGAGGTGCTTCAAAGAGCTAGGTTACCTACCGATTGAGCGTTGATTGCTCCGAGTTTGAAGCGAGAGAACATCGTCGGTTCGAACAGCGAGCGCAACAGTATCGGATTCAACAGCGAGTTCGAAGAAAACTATGGCGGACCGCCCTCTCTCCGCAGTGGAAAGAGAGACATCAGCGTCCTGTCCCTTCTCGGCAGTTCGTCTTTGACAGGGCTCAAACCCTGTCTAGATCAATCGAAAGCTCGTGGATTTCGCATCATTTCCTGCTCATCGTCTTGACGTCAAAGAGCAATTAGCAATTAGGAATCAGGAATTGCCGTGCAGGCATAACATAATAAAAGCACCAGTAAATCGACATGTTGAAGAATCCAGAACGAACACTCGTCGCCTTTTCCAGAAAATGGCTTCCAAATCCCAAGACCAATACAAGCACAAATCCTTCGACTTCCTCATCGTCGGCGGCGGAACAGCAGGTGACACCATCGCCGGCCGTCTAGCCGAAATTCCGTCCGTCTCCACCGCCATAATTGAGGCCGGCGTCGGCAACTCGCAAGACATAACCGTCATCACCACCCCGGCCAAAGCCTTCGAACCCCGCGGCAGCAAATATGACTGGTCGATCACCCCGACTACATACGAATCGAAAAACCCGATACCCGCGGGAAAGTGCTCGGCGGGAGCAGTTCGCTGAAATTTTACACATGGTTGAGGGGAGTGTAGACACGTATGATGAGTGGTAAGAGCTTGGAGGGCCGGAGTGGGATTGAGGAGTATTTCGATAAGCCATGCACACACCACGACGATCGCCACTCCATCTACCCAGCCATATCCAAAAGGCTAAACCGTAACGGACCCCTACACGTCGCCGTCTCCGATTTCGTGCCTGAGCTCGAGCCTTTCCGGGAAGCGCTGACGCAAGCCTGGACGAGCAAAGGCGAGATCGTGCGGGAGAATGTATGCGAGGGCAAACAGGAAGGCCCGGTCAAGAACCCGAATTCGATATACAAGGGCGTTCGATCGACGAGTGTGGCGTTCCTTGAGGGGAAACCTAATATTACAGTGATTGCGGACACCGAAGCGCCGAGGACTGTTATCGAGGATGGCGTGGCGATGGGTGTGGAGCTTTTGTGTGTAGATGGGGAGAAGAAGACGTTGAATGCGAAGAAAGAGGTGACTCTTTCCGGGGGTCTTTCAGACGCGTTATCTTTTGATGCTTTCTGGGATCGGTCCCAAGAAACATCTCGCAGACTTCGACATCCCATGCGTCGTCGATTCGCCTAATGTCGGATAGCATCTCCTCGACCATCCCGTCCTGGCCCATGTCATGCAGTTGCTGAAAGGCTTCGGTCTCGACGAGCACATTCGTCAGGACACTCTCGCGAAGAAAGCCGCCATCGCAGCCTACGAGGAAGACCAAACCGGTCTCCTGCATTCAGGCCTGTTAGAGCTCGTCGCCTTCCCCAGAATCGACAAGAGACTCGAACGATTCCCCGAGTACCGCAAAAGCCAAAGAAGCCAATAGCGGGCTCGATCCTGTCGGTCCAGACGGCCAACCGCATTTCGAAATCGACTTCGTGCCTATGTTCGCCGACGCTTTCTAATGGGACATTCCTCGTCCAGCGGATACGGAACACGACTATCTGACCGTGACTGTCGACCTCCTCAGACCCGTTTCGAAACCCGGATATGTCAAGTTACGGTCCAAGAATCCCAGAGCCCAGCCTGAGATCAACGAGAACTTCTTCGAAGATGATCTCGATGTGTTCGCACTGTGGGAGGGAATACGTTTCATCGATGACATCATCCTCAACGGTGACGGGATGAAAGACGCTGTCGGTCCCGATTATCCTTGGCCGATGCCATGGGATAGTGACAAGGCGATGGACCAAGTGATTCTAGAGCGCTTGCAGGCCGCTTTCCACAACTGTGGCACGACTCGCTGGGGAAAGAATATCGAGCAAGGCGTCGTTGATGTACATCTCCGAGTTTATGGCGTAAAGGGCTTGAGGGTCGTCGATGCTGGAGTCATGCCCGTAATTCCTGACTGCATAATCCGGAATGGGGTGTACATGCTCGTCGAGAAAGGCGCAGAAATAGTCAAGAGCGAGTATCCAGAGTGGTATAAAGTGAAGTGGAGTGCCAAGATTTTTAGGTCAACCACTGAACTTGAAGGGCCAGCGTAGTCGACCTCGCTTTAGTGGACCCGCAGAAGATCGAAAGCTGGATTCTGTGAATGTTCTTGTGTCGGTAGCTTGATAAAGCCTAATGTCAAGGGACATCATCAGGCGTAACCTACGACTGAGTCGGCGAATCTGTGTTGAGCGCTCCATGTGGCGGATACTCATCTTCCGAGTAATGTCGAAAGACCTCGTCTCTCATCAACTTCCGGGGCGCACGACGTCCAGTGAAAAGCTCGAACTGAGCAAAAGCCTGCTCGGGTAGCATGTCGAGTCCGTCCATCAGGATCCAGCCCTTTCGGCCCTCGCTCTGCACCTGGCGAACCAAAGGCGTGACAACCGGCATGTAGGCCATCTCAACCACCACGCCACCAGTCTTGCTGCCAAGCCAGTCCTTCGGCAAGACGAAATTTGTAGGCGTCCCGTCCGTCGTTTGGGTCGGTATACAGCTCACAATCATTGTCGCTGGTCGTAATTCTTTCGGCCATTCGCTGTTGAACGATTCCAATGCTACTACCTGAGTATTCGCAGCGTTTCCAGGACAAGTATCGGCGATGACATTAGTCTTGATAAGATGGTTGTAGTGCTTCGCAAGCTCCTCTGCATTGCCCTTGGTCCGGTTGCAGACGAAGATGTTGCGCACTCCTAGCGAGATCATGGCATATATCGCTGCTCGAGCCATACCACCAGCCCCGCAGACGAGTCCAGTCGTGTGCGGCCGTACTGTGTTAGCAGGTGACAAGCCTCTGCGAATGCATGCGCGTATGCCGATCCAGTCGGTGTTATCTCCGTAGAGTGCTCTTACGAGGCCGGTCCGGTTACGACCACGAAAGACATCGACGTTTCCAGAGACAGGGTCGTATGAGCCCTCTCTGATGGGGATGACGGTGTTCAACGCTCCAATTGCTTTGGCCTGAGGGCTGAGGACGTCCACCATAGGTAGAGCGCGGGTTTTGAAGGGCTGTAACAAGTTAGCAATAATGACATGAAGCTAGCCACTAATAGAAGACCGATCATTCAAGCAATGCAAAAATGTATACATACCTGTACGATTGCAGCGCCTCCAAAGTCCGACTCTCTCACCAAAGTCACAAAGTCGTCCAGATCCGAGGCAGAGTGGGTTCGATACGTGTGCGGCATCCCACAGGCCTCGTATGCGGCGTTGTGCATGGCTGGTGAGAGGGAAAAGCTCACATTGGCACCGTAAATGAGGAACCGCATCGGCTCATGCACGAAGCTGGCGAAGAGTGCTTCGTTACGTTCCTTGGCAGTGATCAGTTGCTTGTGTCCAAGATCTAGAGTTTCGGCGTAATGTAGCGGCGCAACTGGCGTGAGGATGTTGTTGAAGCACATGGAAGTCCGGCCTTGTCGTCCAGTACAATATGCAATCAATCTTGGTCCACAGCCGGCGTGTGAGATCTGAATCTGCTGTTGGAGAGCCTGGATGGCGAAGTTGTCGGCTAAGGTACCATCTGGCATGGTAAATTTGACCAGGTCGCACTTCAATGACTGTGCTTTGGTGTACACGTCGAGGATCTGCTGGCTCTGCCAACCGCCTGATAGACGCTTTGACGCCAAAAACTGGCCGATGATCTTAGTTTGGCCTTTACTTCGCAAAAATGCATTGAGGTTTGCTTGATCAAGTGACAGATCTAGCGCACAATAGTCCGGCCCGAGGCGAAGACAATATTCCAACAAATCGGCGTGCGTGACCTGCGAGTTTGGCTTGATGGTGCGGTCATTCTCCACTGCTATGATGATCGGGAGGATAGTGGATCGTCTCAGGATGGCGTATGCCTCATTGATCAAGTTAAAGCAACTGTGCTTTCCAAGTCTCCAGTTATCGCTATGTTTTGGTGTGGTGCTGACATCGAGCTGGATAGCATCGACACCAATTTGTGTCTCTTCGAGATTGAGCCGTTGCGACAGCACATCTTCTGCTGCCAACGAGACGGCGCTCGTGAACTCCAGCTCGTCGACACTGATCTTGGACAAAGGGTAGGCCGACTGGTGAGATAGGCCCCGAGAGTGGTCTCCGATGACATTGCGCAGGAGCTTCAAGAAGTCGTGCTCTGTTCTCTTCAATGTCAGGAAAGGGCCGGTAATGGTCCTGTTCGGTATTAGTCAAAATGTCAAGGTGTGAACTCTTCCTGACTCATCAAACAAGCGCGCAAATGTGCGACGGAATACATCAGAACGACAGATTCACAGTCAAACTGCTTGTAAGAACTCACCTCGTGTATGTAGATCTGGGGCCTTCGCTGGCGGTCGTGTCTGCGTCTAGAGTTTCCGAAACATTGAAGAATTCATAGTTCGTGCACTCTCGTAGCAGACCCTCGCTAGCACGAATGAGATCTTGGATTCTTTCTTCTGACCACACGCGAATGTAGTTCTGGATGCCAGAGACGTCACGAGTGACATATATGACAGGGTGCGACTGGGCAAAGCTCTGGATCATCCGAGCACCATCGCTTTCGAGATCTGCAAAACTGCAGACAAGCACTGAATTCTCGCCAAATGTGTCGAGCAGTTGCGTCAAAACTTCGCAATGTTTTCGATGATACTCGGCGGTACCTGCACAACTGTGATCAGTATCGGTGAGAATAAAGATGGTGGTTCTTCTTTCGTACCTTGGAGCTTGCGATATTCTTGCCGAGTGGCACCAGCGGCTTCGGAGAATGCTCGATCCGACTCAATGAGGCGTCGAGAGTACGCGGTTGCAGCCAGGAAGCCAAGAGAGCTCTTTCCAACACCACGGACTCCTATCAGCAGGATGGAAGCGTTGTGAGCAAATGCGACTTTGCGAGGCTTTGCCTCTAGGCCGCGAATACTGGACAACGTGCCATTTGGCGGAGTCGGTGTAGCGCTCGACTCTCGTGATCTTGCAATCTGCTGCAAGACTTCTTTCGTATTTGGCTTAGATAAAGAAGATGAGTCGGTCCCGCGCATCTCATGGAATGTCCTTTTGACGCCCTGGTGAAGGGCAGCCATGGCCGGGAGTTGTGGCGGCGTCAGCTGCTATCATTGATGGAAGCATCAGTTTGTTTGAGAGCGTGGGAGCCAGTGACGATCAATCAACAATCAGGCGGATGACAGCTGGGCCTGGCGATGAATGGATCTCAGCCGGTCTCCAGAGATGCGGTGCGATGGATCAGGTGAGGTCGAGCGTGTGGCGACATGTAGGCCTGTTGGTCAGAGTATGCGGGACGTCTGGTACAGCCGATCAGCCTCGTTTGGGGGAGTTGCAGGGCCATGGATGGACGGGGCATTCACTTGCGCTGCTGTCGAGCGGGCGTGGTGTGCTGGGAGAAGTCATTCAGGGGAAGAGTCTTTATCCGAAGCCAATCACATTGACTGAAAGCGAGCGGCGACCACGTGACCATTATCAAACCGTCGCCAACTGCCGGCTCTTGCTTCCAGCGGCGCTCTGATGGGCACACCTTCCGCGCACGACACGCCGTCGATGGCGCTGCGAACGAGGCCTGTCCTGCCTGTCTTCATTGTAGATTGTCACCGTCGTCTATCCATCACGAGTGACGATATCCTCGTCCGGGGTGTATATGCGCGCACCCCACTCCTCCGCCGCCTCCTCTACCATTTTGCGGAGCAGCGCTCTTGACCCACCTTCTCTCCCGGATCTTCTGTCATCAAGAACAGGCCCGTCCCCAACCGTTCCAGAGCTTGGCCACGATGCGCTGCCATGAACGAAGCCAGCCGCGACACGCCCGGTAATGCTGCCGAGTCGACTCCCACAGGTTCCAAGAGGCCATTGGACTCTTCTGCTTCGAGCAAGAAGCCAGACAAATCCAAGCGGTTGCGTGTTTCCCGGGCTTGTGACCAATGCCGTGCTGCCAGAGAGCGGTGCGACGGTGCACAGCCTGCGTGCAGCACATGTCTCCAGGTCGAACGCTCGTGCTCCTACAAAGAGCAGCCCAAGAAACGGGGAATTCAGCCGAATTATATTCGAACGCTAGAATTGACTCTTGCCTGGCTTCTTCAAAGCTACCCGGATGCTGAACGGAAACTCGCCGAGTTGCTGCCAAATTCCGACGGCCAGGCTCACAAAGCCATTGCTTTCAAAGATGTCCCATCTTCAGATGCTCTGCACCATGTGTGGAGAAATGGTGAGTTGCACGGGCCATATAGGATTCGGCGTAATTCTTCGTTTAGAACAATGAACTAATTCGTTCAGGAATCATATGTCGTCAAATAGAGCAGATGTTATCCGGCGCTGAGATCGAGATACCACAGCTTGCCTACCTTCAGCAAAGCGCAGCGAGGCCTGCTCAACTTCCAGAGAGGAATCTGACATATCAGTCACCTCCTCTGTCTGCACCATCAGATACAGGGACACTTCACCTAGAACGTGACACGCAACTGGACCCAAGTGATACCAACGAAACCACGCAGACTATTTTTACCGCCAACGACGTTCATAGGCTCCGCTTGCCACCTACTGCCTGGAATCTGTTGGAGCATTATTTCGCCTTCACACAGACATGGCTGCCAATCACGGAGAAGCATGACATCTTACGGCTGATGTATACGTATCCTGTGGAGGGACTATCTAATACTGGCCTTGCATCTGATCACGCGGAACTATGGGCCATCATGGCTTGGTCCGCCTGCCGCATGGATTCGAACGACTCGAATGTTTACCAGGAAATCGCAAAGTCTCTCATACCAGTGGACGGCTTCCAATTTGGCCATGTGAAAGCATTGCTTATCTTGGGACTGATCGAGCTTTCCGGGGCGTCCTGGGTCGCAGCTTGGTTGACTCTTGGTACAGCAGTCCGCATTCTGACCCATCTGGCTTCAGATATGGCTACCGAAGGGACGTCGTCACTTGGCCGAACCAGGCATATTTTCTTGGCTACATTCCTACTGGAAAGCGCAGTGTCGTCCAAGACAGGGGCCCTCACACACCTCCGAGCCACTGACGTGCAACCCATGGGACTTCTCATCGAAGATGGCCTGGAAGAATGGTCTCCCTGGTCAGACCCAGCTGGCAATGGTGCAACAATGTCGGCCAAGCAGCCTGCTCGATCGATCAGCACCTTCAACGAGCTCGTGAGGATTGCTCTACATACGGAGACAACGCGAAATTCAATACCAGGCGAACGGGCTGTGGTGGATGTGATCCTCAAACTACTGAGTAATGCTCGCGCGAGCGGAAGGCGGCTTCATCCGTCATCCGTTGTTGCTGACTTTGCTGCCTCGAGGAGCATATCACACTCAGATCCGCGCCATGAAAACCAGGCATCGAGTTCAGCTGCACATTCGCACTCGCCGGTTGAGAATCTCGATATCGACTATTTGCAAACGCATGGCTCCGAACACCCCGGGAAAACTGCAGATTATTACCCATTCATGAGCATTCCGAACGAAACCACAGAATCACTGTCTGGGGGAACTCCTGGTGTGGCTTCGGGTACTACGCCCAATATCTGGCCAAGCAAGCTTCCTCAGGCAGGCGCCGGCGGTTCCATCAGCGGTATCAACGACGGCCCTAGTACAGGACCAAGCCCGGACATCTTCGAAGAAATGGCCATACTGGATCGTACAGATTCCACCCAGAACCCGAGATTCATGCTGAATCTTGGTTTTGGTCCGGACCTGGATCTGGCAGAATTCTTCGGAGCTGATTATCAACCGTCAGACTCAATGCTCAATTACATGCAATCCGATCCATTTGGAGACGTTCCTCAGGATTATGGAGACTCGGCGAAAGGCGCAAGCTGATCAATGCTCATGCGTTATGGGTATCACTATAATACAGATTCGCGGCCGTCTATCTCTAAACCAATCTATGCACTTGACGCCCGCCAAACCCGCTTATCACATTCGCGAAAAAAAGTCCGGCAATGTGCAATTCACAGTTGAGCTCGAGGAGGCTGCTCAAGGATAGGAGTAAGCGTAACGGCTGAATCTACTCTGCGGACCAGTCCAAAATCTTCGACCATCTTCTTCCATGAGATGGCCGCTCGCCGCGCATGTTCTTCAGGCACCTGCGCATGCGACTCTGTCAAGCTGCGATTGAAAAGCTCGGCGCTGAGATAGCCCTTGTATCCGAGGTCCACCAGAAGGGCTTTGAGAATGGCCTTGACTGGCAAATACGCACCGCGATCCTCTTCGCCGTAGAACAGACGGCAATTTCGTGACCAGCTCATGCGAGCGCATTGTGCGGGATCGTAGAATGAATGGCCTTCAACCAATGGCTTCTCTAATCTCTCGCCATCAACAACTTGGATGAAGGCTATTTTCGAGACATCGACTGTTTTGACCAGTCGTCGTAGCGAGGCGGCGAGGTCGGCGTCTCCGTTAATGTTCTTTCCCGTGGGCGAAGTCGGATCTGCATAAACTCTGCCGGCGATGTTGTATGTGTCGAGGCAGAGCTTGAAGTTCGGCCGGTTCACTCGTTGGACGACATCCCACGTTTGCTCCCAGGTGTCGACATGCGTACCCCAGGAAAGAGCTTCATAGGCAAATTCGATGCCTTCCGGTGCGCCCAGATCAGCCACCTCCCGCATATCCTCCGCAATCAGGTCCAGATCGCCGCTCACTTGATCCTCAGGCAGGAAATTCGAAGGAATAGCGATGAGATTCGTGCCAAGAATGTGCGCCATCTGGATCCAGAGCTTCATCTCCTCGACTCTCTCGGCATGGCGTTTCCTGTCCAGGAGACCGTCGTAGTGCATGAAAGGCTGCAGACAGATGATGGCGATGCCGCGCTCATCGGACCAGGAACGGATAATGTGCGAGGCCTCGAGGTGGTTTGCGGGCGTGGCGCCGCCGGGCAGGTCTTGGGCGACGTAGAGCAGGTCTTCGTAGAAGAGTTCTAGGTCAAGGCCGTGGAGGGCGGCTTGGTCGAGTTTGGAGGGGAGATCGTGGACCCAGGCACGGCCGAGAGAGTGTGAGCAGATTGCTGGGCGGCAAGACATGTTTGCTGGTGTTTGTGTGTTGGGTGGAGGAGGAAGTGCAGACCAGCAAGAGGATAGGTAGATATGTTCAAAAAAGAAGACGAAAGGACACTGACATACCCCTACCTTAAAGCACACACCCGCACTGTTACACCCGCTCGCCTTGGAGATAGAGATCTCGCCTATGGATGAGACCGAAAGCGTGCCAACGTGTCTGCCCCATGTCGCACAACTTCCATTCTACACCTGATTCGCTATCGCCTGCTCCACACAGCCGAAGGGAAGCTCTTTCATCAGCCCGCCCTGGGAAAACACAAGCATGCACGATCGCATCATTGTTTTTCCACGTACGAAGAATGATGGTGGTGTGATTTCCGGAACGAGGCAATATCCGCGGAAATCTGGCTTGAGGCTTGAGACTTCAGCCGGGCGTGAAGTTATCGGGAAGAGCGTTGGGGCTTGTTTAACGGGGAAGAGATCAACTCTAAATTTAAACGTGGTTCTTTCTATCTGCACAGGGGTCATTCGTTTGTGCGATCCGTCAATCTTTGTTTTCGTGGGCGAGAATGCAGGAAGATGGATTGGGGAGGCGATGGGCAACGACACTCGGGCACCGCTTCCATGTTCTTTTTCGCTTGGAAGAGGCAGAGAAACGATCGGAGAAGACGACACCCGTGTTGAGCATACTTCCGGCGACATGCTCTCCCGACCTTGGCCCAGACGCCGGAAGATAGATCAGCAAACACGATACGGACAGGATGTACGATGATGACAGACCACAGACCACAGCCTGGACTCACCGCGTCAACGTCCTCACCACTGCGAAATTTAACGATTAAGCATAATATTCGAGGATCTCCGTGGAGTGAACCTAAAGCCAAAAAAGCATGACAACGGAGATCCTCAGCATCGCCATTATTGGCACGGGACTGATTGGTCCTCGACATGCGAAGAGCGTGCAGCAGTGTGCGGAAGCTGAGTTGCTCTGTCTTGTGGATCCGCGTCCCGAGGCTCGCGTTATCTCGGAGGAGTTTGGTGTTCCTGTCTTCGAAAGTATCGAGCGAATGGTGCGAGAGAGGTACCTGCCAGATGCGGCGATTGTATGCACGCCGAACCACTCGCACGTGGAAGTGAGCAGGGAGCTTCTGGTTCATGGGATACATGTGCTGGTGGAGAAGCCTATGGCCACGAGGGTTGGGGAGGGAAAAGAGTTGATTGAGGCGGCTAAGAGGGCGGAGTTGAAGCTTGTTGTGGGACATCATCGTCGGTTTAATCCTTACATCTCCGCTTCCAAGGAGGTCTTGAATGAAGGAGTGATCGGGAGGCCTATCGCCGTCTCGGGGCTTTGGGTCACGTACAAACCATCTTCGTACTTTGAGGAACCAGCCGCTTGGAGGGCTCGAGCTGGGACTGGAGGGCCTGTTCTTATCAACCTCGTCCATGAAGTGGATATCCTTCAATACCTCCTTGGCCCCATCGTCCGGGTCCACGCCGAAAAGACGCTCTCACAACGAAGTCATGAGGTAGAAGAAGGAGCAGCCCTTCTCCTCCGCTTCGCATCGGGAGTCGTAGGCACTTTCATCCTCTCTGATACTTGCCCTTCAACGCACAACTTCGAGAGTAGCACAGGTGAGAATCCAATGATTCCACAAGCGAAGCCCAAATCGGACTTTTATCGTATTTTTGGGTCCGAGGGAACGTTGAGCGTGGGAGATATGAGGGTTGAGAGGTTTGACGAGGGCGTGGAGAGGAGCTGGAGTCAGAGAGTTAACGTGGAGGAGATTGAGGTTGGAAAGGAAATACCTTTTGATGAGCAGGTGCTGAATTTCGTGAGGAGTATTAGAGGTGTAGAGACGCCGAGATGTACGGGTGAGGATGGGCTGAGAGCGTTGCTTGTTTGTGAGGCTGTTGTGAGAGCTATGGAGACGGGTCAGACGGTGGATATACCGCGAGATGAGTAGAAGAAAATATTCTGAGAGGACTGAGTCGTTCGCAAGAAGACTCCCATGCACAAATTCACGAGGCACCTGTCTATCATTGTAAACGGGAAGCAAGTTGTCGTGGGCATGAAGGTTCCATGTAGGCTCGCAAGAACGCCCAGGCGTCATCTCATCATATATACATCGAGCTGGCTCAGAATACATCAAACTTTCTTAATTCATATCACTCCCTCGCAGGACGACAGTGTGCCTTCATGCGTCACTCAACCGCTCACTAGTCCTCTCAACATGATCCAACTTCTCCTTCACAACACTCAGCCCAGCCCCTTCCGCATCATGCCTGAACTCCTCATCTCGCAGCCGATCCTGCTGAATAACAATCTTATTCGCCTTCCTGACAGGCTTGATCTCAAAGAGACGATCCATATCTTCCAGCGGGATGGACTTCGTCTCGGGAACGAGGAACCAGACGAAGATAATGCTGGCGATCATCATGGACGCGAAGAAGAAGAAGACTCCGGCACCGGAAGGACCCATGTTGTTGAACATTTGCGGCGTGAAACGGCTGATGATGAAGTTCCAGAACCAGTTGTTTGCGGCGGCAGAGGCTTGGCCTAGGCCGCGTGTGTTCATGTCGAACATTTCGCTGTTGATGACCCAAGGTGTGCCGTTCCATGATGGGGTGTAGAAGGCTGTCCAGAGGTACTGAACCTAGATGTCAGCTATATTCCCAGAATTTGGGAGTATGATGACTTACGAAGAAAAACATGGCCGCGATACCGCCTGAACTCAGACTATCGGAACTGTTCGATGCGACGTCTTGTGTCCAGATATACCCGCCGATGATCCACATGCAGACTGAGCCTCCGGCTGCACCGATTAAGAGAAGGTTTCTCCTGCCTAGATTGTCGATGAGGAATAGCATCCAGATAACAGTCAATACCGTCTTGACGACACCAAAGATGCCAGTTGTGAGAAATCCAGCGTTCGTTCCCTTGACTCCGATGGCCTTGAAGACCGTCGGCGAGTAATAATTGATAGCGTTGATGCCTGCATGAACATGTCAGCATTTCGTCTAATATCACCTTCCGGGCTTGAACTTACCACTGCCGTTCTGCCACATGAACAGTAGTCCGCCAAGGAGAAATCGCCATTGAACTTTCCGGCTGTCGCGCACAGCCTTGAATGGCTTCCAGAATCCCTCTCCGATGCTGGAAGCTTGTTCTTCGAGTGCTGCATCCAACATGGCCACCTCTTCGACAATGTAGAGCTCGTCCGCGGGCAGGTGACGGATCCAGCAGAGGTTCTTAAGTGCTTGTTCTCGTCGGTGCTTCGAGAGTAGCCATCGTGGAGACTCTCTCAGCCAAAACGCTCCGATGAGCAAAATACCTCCCGGAATAAGCTGGACGGCGAATGGAATGAGCCATTGCTTGTGGCTTGGTGCCATTGTTTCGGAGAGACCTTCGCCTGTTGTCAGTATCAAGACTTCTTGAAGGAGATCTTCCGGTCCCACTCACCATAGTTGATCCAGAAACCGACCAAACCGCCAATCTGCCATCCCAATTCATAGATGCCAACTATGCGACCACGGATTGCAGGAGGTGAGATCTCAGAGATGTATATCGGCGTCACCATAGAACAGGCTCCGACACCGACACCAGCAAGTACTCTGCCAGCGTAAATCAGTCCGAGTCCCCGGTCTCCGTTCGCACCCAGCATCAATCCAGCTCCCAAGATGAAGACCAGCGAGAAGATGGTTAGACTCTTCTTCCGTCCGAGATAGAAGCATGAGACTGGAAGCATTGTCAGCCGGGGATCGTCAATGGAGACTGGTGAGAGTCTTACCATATGCAAAGAAGGATCCAAAGAATGCGCCAGCCTGGTAGATGGACACAATATTTGCCTTAACGAGCGCCAGCTTCGAAGTCGACAGATCCTTGAATTTGAATTCGTCGACGAAGGCAGGAAGAGCGAGTGTAGTGCCAATGAAAGCAGAGTCGTATCCAATCATGCAACTTGCAAAACTGGCGACTGCTGCACAAGCATAGACGCGCCAGTTGTACACCTCCTTGGGCGTAGGCCGGTCCTCGACCAGAGTAAGAAAGCCTCCCATAATAGCAGCGGCGATAGATCGTATCGAAGTCTGTGACGTCCGGAGTCGACAGAAATCTTATACAAGCCCTTCCGGGGAAACAAAACCTGGGGTAAAGAGAAGTCAGAATGGATGAATGAAAAGCATCCTCATGGTAATCCGGGCCAGGTGACTGCAGGAAGAGAATTCTTGCGCGCTACCCAAAGGACATTTGTGTGACCACGTTCTCGACTACTCTCAAGCCGGTAAAGTTCGCATTAGCTGGGGTTGTGGAGAAATTAACACGCGGACTCCGCAATTCTCCACGCGGTGCCGTGCCGTCAGAGCCCGGTCAGGTAAGGATAATATCTGTGCCGGGCCGATTGCCTCGTGCGAAATGGGAGAAGTCTGATTCTTAGCCGGGTCTGTGTTCTGTACAGAGGGTTTGTTGACAGAGAGTTCTTCACCTATTGGGTGTTGACGAATGTTTCTTGGGTTCTTCTGGCATCTTGATCGACACCCGTTCCCGCTCGTTGAAACAATAACACGAAATACCGCTCAAAGAACAGCCGCTGTGAAAACGATTCAGGAATACACAGTGAACAGCCCCGTCAAAATGGAATTGCAAAAGGATCACAATACTTCTCTCGCGGACTCAGGATCTCCCGCAGACACCACCATGGCGTGCCAAGGCTACTTGTTCGGCTATCCCATAGCACACTCATACTCGCCACTCCTACACCAGACAATCTTCGCGGCCCTCGGAATTCCCTGGACATTTGAACTCCTGGAGTCTACCGATATACAAAACTTCCTGGATCTGCTCAAAAGCTCCAGATTATACGGGTCCGCGGTGACGATGCCTCACAAAGTCGCCATAATCTCCTACCTGGACGACCTCACAGACGAGGGCCGAGATGTTGGAGCCGTCAACACAGTCTTCTGGCGAGACGGCAAGCTCTTCGGCACCAATACAGACACAATCGGGGTCCGGGAAAGCTTCTATCAGAACGTCCACAATCCTGATGAAGTCTTCCACGGCCGGCCGGGTATGGTCATTGGCGGTGGCGGCGCTGCACGCTCGGCTGTATATGCTCTGGTAAAGTTCATGAAGTGCAAGAGTGTTTATCTGGTAAATCGAGATCCGGCCGAGGTCGATGCTGTCGTGGGTTGGTGTAAGTCGCAAGGATACGGAGATGGTCTCGTCCACGTCAATACCGTTGCTCAAGCACAGTCCTTGGAAGGACCCGGAGCCATTGTGGCATGCGTGCCGAACTTTCCCCCTGTCACTGAGGCTGAGAAGGTGGCTCGGCAGGTTGTCGAAGTGTTCCTCAGCAAACCGCACAAAGGTGCGATGCTGGAGATGTGCTATCATCCGTCGCCCTGGACAGAGCTGGGAAATTTGGCAGAGAAGGCGGACTGGCAGGTTATTCTTGGTACTGAAGCGATGATTTATCAGGGATTTGAGCAGCATAAGTTCTGGCATGGACGTACCATCGATGAGCGGTCGGTGAAAGCGATCAAGGAGGTCATCGCCAAAGAGCTGGCCAAGGCGAGGCTGTAGATTTGTCGTTGTAATATCCCTATCTGCGACCAGAATATTGTCAATAGATTCAGCTGGCAAATGAGGTGTCGCTTCCGGTTTCGGCGCTGTCATACTCTGGGGAGCAACGGTGACCCAATTCTTCACATTGGAGTGGCAGATAACTTTTCATATAGCTTTGATCGCCGTAGGAAATGTAGGTACACTCGACGAGGTTGATGCAGACTCGTGGAGGACATCGTGGAACAAGAGAAGTGAAACTTAGTTTGACTAAATTATACGATGTGAGCTGAGTCAGTCGAGGTTGAGGTTGCCAGGGGCGACTTTTCTTTCCCTCGTTCCTCCCTCACTTCTGCATCCATCACCATTAAAATGATTTATCCCAGCATGCGCCGCAGAGACACAGTCACGGACATTCAAGCTCTTCACCATACGCGATCCGTCGTGGATATTCGCAGAAGAGCAACGACCAGGGACTGATCTCATTGGAAACACTCTCTGGATGAGTGTCAACTTTTCTCGATTTGCTTGGTCAAAATGAGGACATACCACTCCATTTCCAGGCCATGGGGATTTATGCTGCACCTGGACTGGCTGCTTACACGGACTGCATGACAGTGTTCTCCGTCTCTCAGAGCTTTCCGAATACTGGGATGGGCTCCTCCTCTGGCAATTGTCGCAACCAGCGGTGCAGGGAATAGCTAAAGTCGATTGGTACGGCGAAGGAGGGCTTCTGGAATTGACCGTTTTCTCCTTCGCTTCCCGCTTGGGTCACCAGAGAGCTTGTCGCCGAAGTCTTCTCAGCCGGACGGGACATGGTCGTGAATGCCAATCCCGAGTCGTCGTTGCCGGAGGTAGCTTTCGTGGTGTTCTTCTGGGGTTACAGTCAGCATACACTAACCGTACTTCACGTGAGTAGATGCAAGTACTCACGCTTTGCATATCCGACATGACCACTTCAATATTATGGTTAAAAGTCAGGATGCAACATGGAAACATGTTCACCGAAGCTAACTTCTTCCAATATATGGCCCTCGAGTTGGACAGTCAAGGGAGGCATGCTTCTCCAGAGGAAGGACCCAGCATGCCTCAAAGATGATGTCTGTTCCAAATAGGACCACAATTGCTTTGATTCTGCCTCACCACAAAGTACACAATATCAGCATGCCTCCCCAAAAGCGCAACATGCCTCTCGAGAGCATGTCAGGCCTGGAAATTGGGGAAGTAGCATGCCTCTGGGAGTGCGAACCGTTCGTGCGTAAGCCGGCTCTGGGAAGAGAGCCCCCTGGACACCGCATACTGAGGCTGAATGCGTCCACGTAGCCTTCTCGAGCATGCCTCCGACCGAGTGCGATAGCAGGGTTTGATTGGCTGACGAAGGTATAGACTTCCCGCCCTGGGTTTGTGGCGCTCGCATGCACACGCACCTACACTGCGCCACCTTTGGGAGGCATGCTCTATCTGGCCTGGTCTTGGCACAGAGAATGACTTCGCGCGTTGCACAGCTCAGACTTTTGCTATCCATACCACTCAACACACACCCTACGGGTGGCCACTGAGGTGTGCTACTGCGTAGGGTAGCACATTCCCACCTCGATCACCAAGCAGCGCCCCTGTGCGGAGAAGTATCTCCGCGCCTAACCCATCAGTGAAAACTGCTCAGACCTTTGCAACAGTTACGAATCAGAAACTGTTTGGAATGCCCATGTTCAGTGGATTTATACTGAATTTCCAGGCTTGATCCATGACCACCTTCCATCTGAAACGAACGGACCTCAAAACCCGGATGTCGCTAGCGGAGATTTGACGCCAACATCCTCGACATCAAATACCATAGCCTCGCCATTGAACACAAACGCCTCGCCATCGAACACAAACGCCTCGCCATCCAGTCGACAGAGCATAAACGACGAATACACCTCAACTCACAGCTCCCTGTCTCCGAGTTCGGATTTGATTCCTCCGGCTGCCAAAGCAACATCCTTTCAAAGTACACCCCGATCAGATACCACTTCTTTAATCACCGCTGGAGTCTTGCAGTGTGCTCAGTGCAACAACAAGGAGTTTTCAAGCCTGCCGAAGTTAAAGTTCGTCTTTCGATCTGAACTTCGACGTCGCGAACAATAGACTGACGATTCGCAGTATTCATCGGCGCCAACAGCACAGCGAGAGGATATACCTTTGCCAAGAAAGAAATTGTACGAAAAGTTTCCAGCAACAGAATCAGCTCACGAGACACGAGAAGACACACGAGAGGACACACGCGAAGATCCTATTCCCCTGCCGTTTTGCGCCCTGCAACAGGACATACGGACGCTCGGACAATCGGGCGAAACACGAGAAGAAAGTCCACCGCCAGCTATAACAATACTCCTTTTCGGAGCTGTGGTTACTCCTGCGACTCGAAACGCCTGGGCAACCGTGTAGAACGTGCGAGAATCGACGGGATTCAACCGCCAAGTTCTACCAAATCCCAAGGCACCGCAGACACGAGGTCTGTGGTCGGCCTCGACCTCGGAAAGCATATGTCGATAATTGTAAGGCTACCATAAAGGACTCATACACGTTGTAAGGCGTGAAATAAAAGCAGAAATTGGCTAACATGTGTCCAGTCGTCGAGGGCTGCCGCCAATATTTTTGTGCGACTCTCACTAGCCGCGCCGCTCCCAGCACAACCAGACGTCAACGCTTATATACAGATGCTACCTCCTTTGTCGAGAAACAAACACTTAATACTAAGCGGACAACTACAATTACTAGACGACATTATACTTTCGAGGTCACCGCCTCCCTCTTATTCCTCCATCGGACACCTTCCGACTGTCTCTATCCCACCCACCGATCAAAAGGCACAACGATTAGGAGTCACGCTATCATCTCTGTCGAAACCGCCTTGCAACTGGGTGAACCCTGGGTTGCTGGACGAAGCACTGTGCACACTTCAGAAGATATATGACGAGGAACAGGAGGAATCGGATTCGTTCCAGGCAGAGGCTGCATCCCTCGGATCCAACCACAAGGCCGCTTGGGGACACCAAGACTGTGTCGTCCGATCTTTGACGAAGCGACTCAAGAACGAATTCTTCCAAAGGTGTGCAACGTGTGGGAGGTATTCCCGGCACTCAGCCTACCGGCTTGTGGCTGTTACACCAATCGCGGTCTGTTCAACGTTATTCAAATGGAACCCTGTGTTCAACAAGACTCTCACGGCAGTAATCCGAGTGGCTGCGGACCTGCTCCAAGCTATCGCCTGTAATGCCTGCCGTCTCCACAGGCAGGAACTACAGGTCTCAAGCCATGGATAACCTTTCGCCGTCGTAGCGTCGGTACATCGTTACGGCGGCAAATTTACACCTCCAGTACCACGAGAGTCATGATCACAGCCACGGGATCTACTAAAAGTTTCTGGACCGCAAACGACATTGGTCTTTCTTTCTGGGTTGGCCGCAAGGTCAGCGACCTTCCTGTTTCGCCGCAGGCTTGGTCCAGATGTGACACTCGGCCTAGCACTACCCAAGCTGCTCTGCTATTCCACGTCAGTAGACTTCGCGGGTGCGTGTTTGTGCTTGGTGAAGCATTTGCCAAATACCTTCTACTTCGAATCTTTCCTGCGGAAATGATTTTACTTCATGTTGGGGTCCGGAACCCCAGACGACTCTTGAAAACGAGTGACCGGTCTGAACTACTGCCAGTCGATGAGACCGCCAGCAGGACCTCGCGGTCACTCCTGACCTTTGAAATTTTCGGGGCCCGGAACCTCAGACGAATCTTGAAGACGAGTGACCGGTCTGAACTACTGCCAGTCGACGTGACTGCCAGCAGGACCTCGCGGTCACTCCTCGCGCTTTGAAATTTTGGTATCAGGAAGGGCGTTCGGCAAAAGGCGCAGAGAGGAATTTTTTACAAAGGCCAGTCGACACATTGGGCAGAACCGGGGGAATGCCCGGGGTGCGTGGGAGGCTGATGCGGTACACCACCCTGGCTAGACGTGAGGGCCAGGGATCATTGTGCTCCGTCAGGACTCCGCTAGGATAGTATGCCATTGTGTTCGGCTGAATCTGACCCTCGGGTTGGCCAAGGAAAACATATTGCCAACATAAAACCAACTTCTCATTATTTCTTCCCAGTCACATACCGATGGCCAGCTGTTGATCTGTTGGCAAGTGACAGTTGAGTCCATCGCTCTGTATCGTACTAACCTCGATCTATATGAAGCAGTGCTGTCAATGATCATCGAAATCGGACAGGACCAACAGTTCACTTGGCCGCGGATCGTTCCATCCTACGTATTTAAGCTAAACGTATTCAAGCTCCGATCCTGCCGCAGGTACATCATGTAGGATGAACGCCGCACCGGCAGTTCACTCTCACACGTGGGCAGCCGCTGATAAATTGCCATACATAAATCGATCCGATTCAATCTATAAAAGCAGCATTTGCCCAACTCGACCAAACTTTTCATGCAAAACGCTTCCCCTAAGCACCCGGCCGGATATAATCGAGCGTCTGCACTCGCCGCCACACTTCCCGTACGGTCCGCTCCTGCGATTGCCGGCCACTCTCTGCGGAGGAATCTCCCGCAGGCCGAATGGCGAGATACAGACGACTGCCGAGCGAGACGACAGGGATAGGAGCAGTACCTGAATGCTCCGGAGGATTCGCAGTGGTGACAAGGCCTCCAGCTTCCTGCAAAAGGCAGATCCCGGCCGCGACGTCCCACTCCCTGTGCGGAAAGAGTAAGCAGAGCGGTCGGTTCCAGATGCGAATTCTCGCATACGAATGGGGGACATACCAACAACCACCTTCCCACCAGATGTCGAATGAGCCCATGGCGACGTAAGCTAGATCTAATGTTGCGGAGCCAAGGCTTCTAACGCCGTGGACGTGGCCTCCTTTCCCGCCTCGACCGCCAAGTTCGGTGGCGAGGTTGAGGAAGCTGTTGATTTTGCGTTGGAGATTGCCATCTTCTGTGTCTCTTCGATCTTTGCCCCATTCGCAGCTGAAAATACATCCCTTGGGGGCGGTAGGGGGCAGCGGTGGGATTGGGTTCCTGTCCAGGGGCAGCTGAATCGTCTCGTTCAGCCACGCTCCCTTTCCACGACATGCTGTGAACCTGGTGAATACCATGCATCAGTATTGTGGCGCTTCACAAACTGTTGAACAGGGATTCGTGAACTGACAGCTGCCGAAGGAATGGCGCATTGATGGCGCCAAGTACTGGTTCGCCATCTAGGATGAAGGCTATTGATACGCAATAGAACGGGCAAAGATGGATATAGTTGACGGTACCTGTTGCAATCCAGATCATTTCAATGCTTCAATTGGAAAGGTAATCAACAAACATACCATCAAGCGGATCCACGCACCACGCAGGCCCCAATTTGGGGATCAAGTAATTCTTTGCACCGCCATCGCTGTATGACTCCTCGCCGCAGAACCTAAGTAGAAATTAGTAACCAACCAAAGAACGAATCCTAAGACCGCCCTAATAACAACGCAACACAGGAGACAGGCGAGCGAAGTTGACATACAGATGTGATGGGTATTGCAGGGCGATCGCACCGCGGATGAATTCTTCGACGTCTGACAGAAGAGTCAAAAAGGGGAAAACAAGGGCATGCAACTGCTTCAAGGCTGAACTGGGGCTCTAACAAGGGCTGAGTTGATCCTCTGACAGGAAACGTTCGAGAAGCTCGCTTAGGAAGGATGATTACACAATGAGATTTGAGTTCTCGCTAGCATTGACGAGAAAGGAATATAGGGCGGAATGTACGGAGTGGAACAAGCGAAATTTCAAATCATCAAGTGCATGTGAGCGTAACGAGGGGACTCACCGCGGTCAACTTTGGTGACGAGATCGACGCTGGAGTCTTTTTCTTCCGCGTCGGGTCGTCCGGAGCGCGCGATGGCGGCATCTAAGAGCATTTGACCAGCGTCTTTGGCCAGCTGAACGGCGAAGCGGTGGATCTGGTCGAGGTCGTAGGCATTAGAGGGAGGATTCGACATATCTGGAGTAGGATGTAAGGCGAAGGGAGTGCTGCTGATTGGAATTGCAACGTTGTTCGTGAAGCGAAAGTAGACTTTGGGAGTTGCCCAGAAGCGGTGAGGTCAACGGTGAGTGCGGGTCTGTGCGGCGCTAAGGGGGGAAATTCCACTTGGCATGTAGGGCAGGAGTGAGTCTATTTGCACTGTAACCGCGACCACCAACTCCACCACAGCACCGGCCCTTTACCACCTCCCACCCACTTCCCGGCGGTGGGAGCGCTTCCGCCGACATTTTACGAGGTAGGGTATCGCCCGATCCGCAGCCTAGACATGCGGCTCCATCCTTCGATGCCCCTCATGGCTCCCACGCGCTTCATCCACGGGGCGGCCCCCCGGCGCGGCCTATCAGCACCTCGACGGCAACATATTGGCTACTTCCGTCACCTGTATCCCTCCGCACAAGCGAACGGGACGAGCCGCTGCGCGTAATTGTAAGAGAGCCGCAGTAGGATCAGGTCAGCAAGCGATTGGCCTTCAACGATTCACTATCACCCTTCTAGACATCGCTTCACATGCTATTTGAGAAAGGACCGCAAGCTCTTCAGCTGAATTCGTCGAATTTCCTTGACACCGCCCTCTCACTGGCCAACAGATATCTCTCCTAGCCAAAGATCCACCTATTCGTCGAGACTGCTAATGCACCACAGCCTCGCCGCGACCCTGCTGCCCACATGGCTGTAGCTTCCCGCCAGCTGAAGCATCACGATCCTGAATTTTGAGTCGACCGAGGGCGTAAACGTGCTTCGGAGTGATATATCGCTTGACATGGCAACACCTCAGGTCATACAATACCGTTATCTGGCATTCGAGTATCACTCACCAAGTACTTTATTTCTTTCGACCACACGACAAAGTACCATCAAGAAAACTACCCTCTTCGGCAGTCGACCTTCGGTTCTCTCGCGAGTCTAGCTGTGCTCGAGTTCGTCAACGTTAGCGGCCCTTCGGGCTCGAAGGATTTGCAGACTCGAAGAAAGGTTCGTTCGCAGGCAATGCGAGATTTTAGGTACGATCGTTGCTGGCCTTATGAACCTGGCGCGGAAAGTATTGACAATCCACTCCAGACGACGCCAAAGAGAAGAGCGAGAAGCTCTCAAGATCCACAAGAACATCCCTCTATCCAGTCCGTCATGGCCAGCACGGGAGAGAGCACCATCGACCGGCTCTGAATCCACTCAACTCTCTTCCAGAAGACAGTCCGTGCGAGGCATAAGTCCCAGACCGGCCATCCTGGCATCGCAAAAAGAAGGAGAAAGTACCTTTCAGGCAACCCAGAAACGTCACACTGCCCGCGCTTCATACCACACATCGAACCAGGACGCCGTCAAGCAGTGGCAATACGATATGGGGCCAATGACCTCGCACCTAGGAACACCTCCACAATACTGGCAGCCTTATCAAACTTCGCGGGAGCCGTCGCCGTCATTTCTCCAAGAACCAAGCACTTGGGGAACTGAAACCGAAGATCCGTTCGAGAGTCCCGCACAGCTACAGCAGATGCTCGGGTTCTGTCGGAGTTGTGCGTCAGTCACAGTCACATTCCCGTCGTCCAATAGCTCTCGGCTGACATCAAGCAGATATCCATTGGATTCGTCCTGGTGTCGAAACGGAAACTGCGGGCAGGATCCTTGGGCAGGCATGGGAGAACCGACGCCATCCGATGCTTCTAGCGGCATGTTGCCTGGCTTCAGTTGGGCACCTTGATGCCGTTCAACCCAATCGACCAAGTAGCGATTATGGAATGTATAAAGCTAGAGTATTACGAGATGTCAGCAAGCGTATGAAGTCGCCTGCTACCGCCATTTCGGAAGAGACTCTAGGTGCACTTGCATGTCTGTTATCATTCGAGGTGAGTTGATCGATGCGGAACGTAACATGGATGTTTGCTGACTCTATACAAAGATGTCTCGAGGTAGCGGAGAAGCATTGACTCACCTGCGAGGTCTCGAGAGTATAGTCAAAGTCAGTGGAGGCGTAGAACGGCTCGAGAAGGGAACACTGTCAACAATGCTGCAGACGCTGGATGTTCTGCATGCCGTCTTATTCGACTGCCAACCAGTTCTGATTAAAACTACAACGAATGTCGACATGTTTGCATCAGCCGAGGACATCGACCTGGATCCCGATGGACTGCCTAAGATGTTTGCTGCGGTACTCATGGAGCAACACCACTTTCAGGCGAACGGCCCGCCATCACATGTCAAGGTTTTGCTACCGCTGTATGCCATCATGCGAGAAGCCGGAGTTCTATTGCACGACGAGGTGTCAGATACGGCGATTTCTACTCCTGGCAGCATCGAGCGCTATCACGAAGCCTTGGAATATTTCATTCAACGAACTCGAATGGAAGATACACACCCCGACGCCTTCGAACTCATGCGCTGCACGTATTCCATGGCTCTCATACACTTCAACCTTCTTGCCGACTCGATTCCATTTCGACACGCAGCCAATCAAGCTAATGTCGACGGCCTCTTTGATGCTGTCCGCAGAGTCAAGAATCGAACCTGGGAAGAGCTTCCGTATCTCAGACTCCTGATGCTCCTCACGGGAGCGGCTAGCACGACAAGCGCTCACACGAAGAGCTTTTTCAAGGCAGAATCGGTGAGGGCAATCTATCAGATGGGAGAGGACGAGGTTCCACGAATCAAGATCTTCGTCCTGCGGTTCATCAAAATGAGGCACATGCTACAACGGGACGGAAGACTGACGACGCCGGCTGTTAATGCTCATGGAACGAGCAATTTCCTCGCTCCGGGGAGACGGCAGGATTATTTCGGTGCTTACGATCAACGACCCGTAACAGTCATCCGCTCGTCAGGCTGGGCATACCCCCTGCACCAGACAACAACAACACCTGGCGAGCTCGATCCGTTCAGCTCATATCCTTCTTGCTAGTCGACATCAGGAATAGGCAGTCCATTCCAAAGTTTTACTTTCGTTCCTTGCTTCTCCATCGCTTCCATGGCGTTCTTCTCCTTTAGCTTCTTCGCCTGTTCCTCTGACACGAGAACGAAATCGTACGTCATCAGTTTACTTCCTTCTTCCACGCCGTACTTGGCCACTTGCTCGGCGTTGACGGTGCCCAGATCGACCAACAACGACTCCTTCACACCGAAGACTGCGTCTGAGGTCTCGTAAGGATCGCCGCGGAGGTAAAGCGCTCTACCAAGTAATCAAGATCAGCCTCTCACCCCAAGTGGGTAGAAGAAACTCACGTTATCAAATGATCAAACCCCTCCCTCTCAAACATGAAATGCATATGACTCGGCCTAAAACAATGCCTCCTCAATTCCCCCAACAACTTCCCCACCGGCCCATCGCTCGGAATAGGATAAGGCACCGGCACAATCGCCTTAAACCAGAAAACTCCCTCCTCATCACTATGCATCACAGCTCTTTGATCAGGGCCTTCGCGGCCGGGGTATTGCACGTCGTAGAAGCCTTTGCTATCTGTTTCCCAGATGTCTATTTTTACGTTGGGAATCGGGTTGGAGGCAGTGTCGCGGATGGTGCAAAGGACGAGGCAGGGTATGCCGGAGGGGTCGTGGGCTATGAGGGTGCCATTGGGGAGGGAATGTGCTTCGTGCGAGTGGAAGGGGCCGAGGACTGTGCCTTCGGTTGAGGAGGCGGGTTTGGGGTGGGAGATGCTGTCGACTAGGAGGGAGAGGCCGAGGATGTCGGAGAGGAGGATGAATTCCTGGGATGCTATGAGCTCTGGTTTGAAATATGGGTTGCTTGTATGCTTGCCTGTCGAACGTTGGTGCAGATTTGGCCTACAGCTGTGAGGAAGAGCAAGCCGGTCATCCATTCCTCGTGGCTCAGTCTTGTTTCACGAGCAAAGTCGTGTAAGTGTTGGACGATCCTCTCCAAGAGGAATTTCAATCTGGGGTTTGGGCACTGTGAGTTGATGAGCTTGACATTGTCCGTGATGTTGTCAATGGTGAGGTCCTTGAGCGGAGGGACGTTGACTTTAGAGGGATCCATGGTAATCTCAACCTGCCGTGAGATCTTGAAGACGATTTGGGAGGTGGTTATTATAAGAAGCATACAATCTGGCAGAGCTCTTTTAGTAAAACATCTGGTCGGAATGGCCCCGCGATCAATGCACCCCACAATTGTCGGGAGCTTGGTTCGGCTGATGTGTTCCTTGCAACAAGCATTGCTCTGCTTGACACCGAGCATCTGGCCTTTGAAACAACATCGATCTGCCGTTTCCGCTCAGTCCGTCCTCGTCCTCCATGTATTGCTCGGGCGCTCGATCCAGTTTCGACGAAGGCTACTTCTTGCACGTAGGCTTCTCATCCAACCGCCTCGAGACAAACTCGATAGCAGCCGTATACCCATAAACGCCCAATCCGCAGATAACCGCCACCGCCTTATCTGAAAGATAGCTGTGATGGCGAAAAGGCTCACGGGCATGGACATTCGTAACATGGACTTCGATGAAAGGTAAATCGCATCCCAGCAAAGCGTCTCGCAACGCAACACTCGTGTGCGTTAAAGCTCCAGGGTTGATAATGACAAAGTCACATTTTCCGCGTGCCTCGTGGATGCGGTCGACGACGGCTCCTTCATGGTTGGACTGGAAAGAGGAGAGTTGAATGTCCAAGGATTTGGCTTGCTTTTCTGCTGCGGTCAACACGTCGGGGAGGGTCGTGCTGCCGTATAGATGAGGCTATGAGCTGTTAGAATGACGAAATACATCTGATAGATGTGCATTCGGTACCTCTCGCAATCCAAGGAGATTCAAGTTTGGCCCATTGAGCAGCAGGACTGATTTTGAGTTTCCAGCCATTTCAGACGTCTTGTCGCAAGTAGCAGAAGAAATACAGAGTGAGATGAGCTTAGGAAACTGGTGATTGTTACGTTACCGATGGATGCAGAAGAAGGTGGCTCTCTGGAAAAAGCATTTGCCAGGAGACGCGCCGACCGGCATTTATAGATCGGAGAGCATCATGTCATGTGAAGCGGTGACATACGCAATTTCCCAGCAAAATCGAGTCTTCACAGGGACATACGCTCATTCGATGATGCAAGTGAATGAAAGTTGCTGTTCAGCAAGAAGAAGAACGGAAGTCGTGAAGGAAAGAGAAACGCGACTTCTCCAGCACGTGCTCTCACATGACTTTCGGCCCGCTCCGCGTCTTCCCGCTTCGCCCTCCCCAAGAAAAGAAACCCCGACACAATCCAGTCCCACCTCTTCCTCATCCCAGCATTTCCCCATATCACCCTCCCACATCTCCACAAGATGCCAGGCTCAGGCAAACAACCACCAGAAATCCAAGAGCAGATCAAAGAACTGCTCGAAGCGGGCTTCGACCCGACCACCATCCACCGTCGCCTCAAAGTCGGTCGCTCCTCCATCTACCGCATGAAACGCTGCCTGCAACAACATGGCACAAACTACATGCCCACCGAGCTCAACAAGAAGAATGGTAGGCCGAAAGTATTGACGCCGGAGCAGGAGCTCGTACGTACCCACCCCTTTCTATAACTTTTTAGAAGACATTTTGCTTATTGTTTTATTTGCATAGGAAGTCCACACCTGGCTCCTCGACCCCAAAAACCGCGTGCGCTTCCTCGACGACCTTGTCTGGCTGATCCACGACCGCTTCGGCATCGTCTGCAGCACAACCACCATGTCGAAAATGAAGCGCAAATGGCTGCGCGTCATTGACTTCGAGGAGAACGGGACGCCGATTGACGACTCGACGCGGCAGCAGTTGATGGAGACGCATCCGGATTTGCCTGTGTTGCATCAGAGCGCGCAGGCGCATCATGTGGTGCCTGAGGCGGAGATGATGCAGGCGATGTTGGGGGCGGAGGTTGAGGGCGATGGTGGAAATGAGGAGCTGATGAGCCAGCAGTTGCAGGAGCAGATTGCAGAACATCATGGATTGGGGTCGCATGTGGATGGAGAGGGGATTGTTCGGGGGTTGTGAGGGATGGAAAGGCGATTAGGGTAAGGTGGCGTTTGATGGAGTTCACTCTTTTCCCTGTGGCCTTTATTTCGTACGACGAGCGAAGCTTCCGCTCATGACGGCGAAAGTGAGCGAAGAATCGAAGGTCGCCAATCGACAGGCCGTCAAAGCAACCCCATTGTTCACTTGCAAGAAAATCACCGTAAATCGTTTCCACCCTCCAGCGCCTTCGCTATACACACAAGCCAAGCACGTGCAGTTGTCGCTCATTCAGGTCCACAGCCACTAGCTCAAGCCTTCTGCGATACCATCCCCGATACTGCGATCCCATTGCGTCTCCCTATACCGCAGAGGCGTATGCACATCTTCTTCTGGTCCATCTCTCGATGACTTCGAAGCACCACTTCCAGACACAGAAACGACGTCGACCTTATCGCTAGTCTTACTCCTGTCGGCATCCGTCATTCTCCTCTTAAACCAGCCCTTTTTCCTGACGGTGCCGGTAGTGGATTCGGCTCCTCCAACGAAAGTTGGGCTGTTTTCTGTCTGAGCGGCTTCCGCCGCAATCTCCTCTGCAGTAAGCTCAACCAACTCCGCATCACGTATCCATCTCCGGCGACGCGTCCATTTACTCCAGTCGTCCTTTCTGCTGCCGTTCGACCATTTGTTGTCGTAATACGTCCATCCATCCTTGTCTTTGTTCTTGGAGAGTTTGCCTTCATCACTCCAATTCATGTCGACTTTCCATTCGCTTCCTGGTGCCCATCGCCACTTCATCGTGTCAGAATCAGTCTCAGGTAGGGGAAATGAGTCCTTCTCTGGGACTGCATGGCAGAGCTCGTCTGTCCAGCCCTCACGGTCGTTGGGGAGCAAATTTGCAGTGAAGCCAAGTGCAATCCATCGTCGTTGATTCTCGTAGATATCAAACGTGAATTTGACTCCGGCTTTCTCACCGGTCGTAGATAGAGCTTTCGTCAGTGCTTTCGGCGCACGGGGTGGTAGAGGCAACGCGCTCCTCTTCTGATCCGAGTACGGCCCCTTCTTAAGTTTCAGGCCTGTAATCAGCATGAAGATGATGCGAACAGTCCGGCTCCTCCAGAGAATAGACCGTGTAGCTCTGGCTGGCCGACTGTGCCATGTCAAGCCAACGGTTCCCAGCACCAAGATAATGCGTCTTGTGGTGATAATATAGAGTGGTGGAAGTGTAAGGAGATACCAGAAAGGTGTGATAGCCAGCAGTCGGATGAACATGGCAGTCAAAGCTGGCCTTGTCGATGCAGATGTTGCTGTAGTTTGCGTGCTCAAGAACTCTGTCATCCGCAACAGAGGATCGATAAGGACATCACAGCGAGTTGTAAAGATCTGTAGCGTGTCCAGGATCTCATCCAAGCTCTTTCTCTGCTCTGAGTCTGAATTCGATTTGGCTCGTTTACCCTTGTCGTCTGCCCAGATGTCGCTCGAAAGAGGACTGAATCTTCTCGAGTACATTCCTCCGATCAGAGCAGCGACCATGACGACTGGGCCGGCGTATGCCAGCACATCATCGATATAGAGGGTTGTGAACCAGAAGCTCGCCAAAAGCAAGAAGCTCTCCCACGCATCTCCAGACGTCCATGTGATCAGACCAATGATGTAGTTCAGCGGAACAATGAAGGGGTGCGAGTATGCCAGTGCTCGTGTGACCTGCGGCGGGGTGGAAGATAGCAGAGCAGACTTCTGGTGAATGATGACTGAGGCTTTATTGCGATTTCTCGAAGCAGTCTGCTGGTTTGGCGAGAAGGCAGCTATGGTCGGATTGGGGTCGTTGGTGTTGTCGTAGGCGAGACTGCTGTCGTTGCGCTCGTCGGGAGCAGGCGGGCGGTCTGCAGGCATGGCTGAGTAGGTCCAGGGCGTGTCTGCGTTGGCCTCTTTGATCAGCGCGGGCACGTTGTATTTCTTCAGCTTCGAAACGCTCTTGCGTAGTCCCATCGTGGCCAGCACGACCGGGGCGGGTTTCACTCTCAATCAACCCATTCGGACATGCTTCATCACTTGCACTAACTAACAGCGAACGATCCAAGCAAGCAAAGTTTGTGGGAGACAGGCAGCAGAATTGTATGTGCACTCACCCAGAGCCGCCATTCAAGACAGAAGAGATGTGTTTGGTGGTGATGACGCCCTCAGAAGCATGGACGGCGGCGCACACATGACAGAACCGGGCGGCTGTTGCTGTTGCTGCTGCTGCTGCTGGCGCCGAGGGACGTGATGTCGGGCCGTTGTGAAGTTGATGTGGTCATGGTTGACCGTCGGCACGCGGGAGCGAAAACGATTGCTGATAATGGGAGACTTCTTGGTGGTAGCATGTCATTGCTGGGTCTGCACATGACATCGACCCGTGTCTTCCCAGCTTCAAAGGTGGGGCCGAGGCTGCATCTCTTTCATCCTCCTTTCGCCACCAACAACAGCGATATCAACTCTGGAATGAACATTCCAGAACGCAACAAGATGCCCCATACTTATTCATACCTTCAATCTCAACGTACAGGCATAAATGGCTTTCAAAAATCCTCAAGCAAGAAGCACTACTCGACCAAAAAGATCCCAGCGAAAATCCACGTCGATCACGCTGACACAATGACGATTTCACATGCCACGACCGAGATATCTTGCTGCCTGAGGTTAGACTTCAACAACGACCTCACTCGTTTTAGAACTCTTCTCTAGGCACCTGCTTTCGAAGACGACACGGAGGCTGGGGCTAACTCAGCAATGCTCCGCCACAAACTCTGGCCTTCCTTCTAATGCAGCGCCTTATCTCCCACTGCTTCAATTCGACATGGGTCTGCGAAACCGCCGAGGCACCAGTCAATCGAGTGTTCTGCCTATACGTCTCCTCCGCTTCCACTGCGAGTTCTTTTAGTGTAGGATCCTCGGACTCGAACTTGCAGCATGTCTGTATTGGACTGAGATATCAAGGTCGTCACTGGTAATCCCATCACGACTATCTATTGCGCTGCCGTACTGGTTCAGGAGTCCAGTTCATCCCGCCGGGAAAATGGAGTCTTTCTATGAGATGGCCTCTATCTTCGCCAAGATACAAGCATTTCCAGGCTTTGGTACAGGACGCAAACAGAAGTCGGAAGGTAGGATATATGACTGACGTAGTCAGCAAATCTGGACCGGATCCGTGCAGTCTTACATTCCTGGGCTCAACTACATTCAGATGAAGTCCCTTTCTCGAAACTTGGATGCTTATCGCTTTTGCAACCTTAATTTAACAGCCCAGATAGAGATGACCATGGAACTAGATGCATCGTATAAAGGCCTCCATGACCAATATACGAAGGACATATCCGCATCTATCGGATGGCTTGTTCATGCGGCAAGAATTTGTGGCGCGAAACCGAGGCTCTTGAGTCAATACGACAGAATAGTCAACCAGTCGAATACTACAGGTCGAAAAGACAGAATCAGGAAATTGACGACCAAAGCAAGAGTTTGCCGCAGCACACGATCACGGGTCAAGAATAACTACGACTGACAAGGATACTTGGGGCAAGCACGAGAAGAGACGCCATTCTTTCATCTGGAATCAAGCTTGTCCTGAACTGGGCCATCTCCAACCGACGAAAAGCGAACAGCATTTAGACTAAGACGAGCGCGGGCCCGGATGCCCTTGGACGGCATGTAGCCTTTACCGACATCCTGTGCGAAAACCTGAGCCTTCTGAAGCACTAGTCGAGCTTTATAAACACCCTGGAAACTTCAGCAGGACAACGACCCTTGAGGTATGGCTATGAAGCAATGCCCCTCAAAGAAGCACCACGACTATGCGGACCTTCACTGATGATATGCAGGAATCTATTCGAAGCTCTTGAGATCGAAAGTTGCGACGAAGCCGAAGACGTAACGGAAGATTTGTTCTCGACCTCTATTATGGATGCTACTAGAGACCTTACACAGCCCACCGCGACTTATGGAATCGGAGCAGACAAGGAGGTCGACACCGCCTTTGCTCAATTTTGCTTTCTGCAGGATTTGCACAGCATTCAGGATTAGGTCAAGGCAGCTTGGGGACGATGTGCACAGGATTCCTCATCGCTCCTCGTAGTGTTTGCTGTAACACAGGCTGCCATCAAGCTGGCCCAGTAGCTCATCGATCAAGTTTCAGACTCATTTGGAGATACTCAAGACTCCGTCGGATCCTATAGCACGTTGATCTTGCCATGCCTTTGTATGGACGCCCCCATACAAGAGGCTATAGATTCGATATCCCCCAGCACATTCCACCTAGAGCGACACAAGGTCCACGACTTCACCTACATCCCAATCGCATGCACGCTGTACAAGTCCATCGCAAACTGTGGCTCCAACACGATTACGCAGAATCTCTGGGCCCTTAGATTCAGCCCAATACGGAAGCAATACGTCGTTCGACCGGATCTGCGGTGCTTACCGAGCTACCTGCAACATGAACAAGACGAAGAGGATCTAATGCAGATGCTATTCGACGTACTGCTTTTCCAAAACGCCAAAGATCCTGGAAAAGGCTTCAATCCTGAACGGATATATCCCTTGTCGCCTCTCAGAGACGATTTCTCGTGATGTGTGGACGAGATGCTCGAACAGGAGAGTCAGCGTCCGGTTCTTCACGGACCTTGATGACTACGGTCTAGAAATGGAGAAGAACACTGCCGATATGATCTGCTTATGGAAGAGCGGGATAGAAGAGTTCGCTGACTGGTCTGCGCCATTTATTCAGACTGTCATAGATCTGTACCAAATCGTAACGGACGAGATCGTGCAACCAAATTCCATCGAACCGAAAGCTTACTGGCACGGAGAGATACACAAATGGCAGTCGACACCGGCGTTCCAGAAATACCAAAGATCCCTCCAACAGGCGCAAGATTCTTGGCTGCACCACAATGGCATTGATGAAAGCACTTCGATGAAAGAAGAGAAGGCCCGGATGAGCGGTCTCTCTCACGTTCCAATATTCGACGGAATGTATCTGGACAATCCTCTACATTGTGGCGCTCTCATGCTCCAGGTTGCGCTCGACCAGGAGCCTGGCATTGCATTGGCGAGTTGGCATTACAGTATCTGGATTGCGGCACATCTGTACAACGCGATCCAGCAAATAAAACTGAGCAGCTTCGTCCGACCAGAAATGGATTAAGTCATTATCACGCAACAGGTGCCTATATTTGCCAATGGCATCCCGAAAACGCCTCTCGAATCGACTGGAGTACCGCGCCCTGAGTTGTAATACCTCTCGTGCGAAGGAGAAGATGGAGAAATGGGCCCTTCGTCCAAGTCCAGTGAGGAGCGCTCTCAAGCGACTACTCAACGGCACAGAGGGCGCCACTGACAAGCTCCAAACCGAAATACGCAAAACAGACAACAAGCCCAAATTGTCGAAACGAAGCCGTCAACGTCGGCTAAACCCAGTGCAGCTGCTAAGCTACATCGAAGAAGAACTGCCTCGTCTTGCTAAAGACTTGGAAATCGACGATATTCGTCTTGCGAGGGAAAGCTCGGTGATGCTTCGCGAGATACGCAACGCGTTCCCAGACTGGATTACGGAAAAGTTTGGTTTGGAAGGAGCACGGGAAGACCTTGATATGACGAATGTGTTTATGGTTCTCACGATGCTGTCGGAGAATCGGAAAGCTTTTCAGAGGTATGAATTAGGGAAGACGATGGAAGCGTTCGAGTCGTGCGAATCGCAGAGGACGGCGTGTGAGGGTTTTGAGAAATGGTATTATGGGAGAGAGGAAGAGGAAGGGTCAGTCGTTCATCTCGAGAGTCTCGCATGAAAGAAGAACAACCCTTTGACAGGAGAAAAGAAAAGGTACGATCAAGCTCTCTGGAGATACCTAAGGCACTCATCAGCAAGAGCAAATCGAAGATTGACAGCACACAAGCTCTCAGGCTGATGTCAACATCACCTGTCCATCCACTCACCTGCATGTGATCGCTGGCGTGATCAGGATTCCTGCGCCCACAGCGCCGTCAAAAGGCGAAAAGGATGTGAGAGTATTTCAAATCTGATAGCCCCGCTTGACCGAAGGATTGATTCGAGTCAAGGAAATGGGTGGTGTTCGTGCGTATGCTGAAGACGTCATGCGATCTAGACGCTGCAGGGACGAAGTTAGAGCTTCGGGACCTGGATGGCCATTATATATACACCCCACCACCCCGCCATCATCAGGCAACTTTTGGAACATCTGATCAGCCAAAACAATTCCAGACCCTTACAACTGCATCTACTGAAACACCGAAATTATGTCGTACGTTTGAGAGGTATCAATGGTGTGATATGGAGATGCAAACACTGACTGCCCGAGCAGAAGCATCATCAACAAGATCAAGGGTGGCAGCAAGGCTCTCACCAAGGGCGATAAACTCCCCCACACCGGCGCTTTGAAAGAGAACAACCCCGAGCAAGGCACCGTCGACCTCGCAACTCTGCCCGGCAAGAACATCATCGTCGGCGTCCCGGGCGCTTTCACCCCACCCTGCTCCTCGCAGGTGCCCGGCTACGTGCAGCAAGCCGACGCCTTCGCCGCCAAGGGCGTCCAGGGCATTTACATCGTAGCCGTCAACGACGCCTTCACGACGCAAGCTTGGAAGGAGAAGCTTGGCGGCCACCACGCCATCGTGCACTTCCTCGCCGACGACACGGGCGCTTTTACGGATAAGGCTGGTTTGTCGTTTGATGCGAGTGGATTGCTAGGGGGTCACCGCTCGCAGCGTTATGCGGCTGTTGTGGAGGACGGTGTTGTGAAGGAGATCTTTGTTGAGAACGAGGCGCCGAGCGTTACGGTTACGGAGGCCAGCAAGGTCCTTGCACACGTCTAAGTGTGTGAGGTAAGAGTTATGATAAGATGAGAGGTTCGAGGGATGGGTGTATTTAGATACCACTGAATAGGAAGCCAAAGGCTGATATCTGGCATGAATGCGGACTCATCCAAGTGATGATGAAAGTCTGCTCACTCTCCGGTCCATCGGTTTTGTTCGGCTGTGCAGGTGTCGTGAAGAGATCGGTATAGCTGGAAAAGTCAGCACATCGCCGGTGACTTGATCTGGACAACTCACGCTGCGTAATATCGAAACTTCCAAAACCACTCGCAGACTCCAATGACGAAGGCTCAACGCTATCTTCATTCCTCGACGATGATAGGACCGAATGGACGACACTATGCCGTCTGAGGTCTTTTGGAAACAGGAACGCCTTGCCACAATCCTCGCAAACATGGTTGCGTTTGGGATTGTGATTCTTCTCGTGTTTCCGTCTGTCGCCGTCTCTGTCGAACACTTTGCCGCATTCTTTGCAAGCATATCCGCCAGCGATCTTGGGTACTCGCTTCCTTTTCTTGCAGGTGCTCGTCTCGGAGCCGTAGTCGGAATGGAGGGTTGAGCCGGCGGACATGTAGCCTGAGTCGCGGATGAAGGAAGATTCTGTGGATGCTTTTCGAGGGTTGCTTCCAGAGATGCGAGAGATGTTGGTGGTAGAATGAGTCTCTGCATCCGTTTCTGAGTCGGAAAATTGGGGACCTTGCTCATCCCAGTGCCTCTTGTTCGGTGGTGCGGAAGACTGTTGAAGTCGATCTGTTTCTGCTCGTAGAAGCTCCGGTAGCGTGTGGAACGCATTGATAATCTTCTCGGTCAAGACGAACCCAGGCGGAAAACGCACGTAATCTGCTTCAAGTTCTGCGTCGATGCCGTTCCAGTTTGGCCGAGTTCCGTCCAGAGCCATCAACGCCGCGACAGCATCCTCCGCGTTCCCGTACATGGCGTATGCTACTACGGAGCTGCTAGGATGTTCAGACGTCCCAGTAAGGTAATCGATGGTGAGCCTCTGAGGTACTGGTAGACCGTTATCTTCCAAACGCTCCCATAATCGGTCCGCACTGAGGTTTGGAGAGATGCAGTCGAACAGGACAATCCTAGGATCCACCAGACCCGGACTCCAATTATTGCGAGTTGGGTTCCAGCGTTTCGCGGCGGACGCTTGCCCCGGTGGTGCCTTGACCAGCTCACATTTCGATAGTAGCATCCTCTTCTCCCTCCCCGACCCCAAGCTCATGTGACTGAGTCCCCAAAGATTCGCCATAGAATGCACTTTTCTCCTCTGACGAGTTTGTAGAAAAGAGGTGATGATTGAGACCCTCTCCCGCCGCCGTCGAAAGTCCAGTAGTCGTTCTCGTAGATGAGCACACCAATCCTCAAGGTTGTCTGCGGCGGTCCACGAGTGATGGCTATCGCTGTCTTCGAAGACTGTCTCCGGTCCGTCGTAGGACATATCAGCGAACAGTCTTCCCCTCCGACTTCTGGTTTGGTGAGTGGCTGTTGTCTTCTTCGGTGCCTCATTTGATATAGACGTGGACGAGATATTCCTTTCCAAACTCGGCCGTTTGAAACCCTCCTTAGGACTAACGAGATTCTGCTGTCGAAGCTGTCTGACCAGTCGCGAAACACCAAGACCGTTATCGGCTGGACTGCTCTCATAGCTACTATAGCTCAAGTCGCCCGTCCACATGAGATGCTCAAGACCGGAAGTCGCGTCGTCAGCTGGCTGAGGCGGAAGCGGTGGCAGCGGTAATGTCTCAGTCTGATTCCCAATATATATTGGCGCCTGCTGCCACTCTATGACTTGCTCAGAAGCGCACCATGCGTTGTCATCGAGAAGACTCATGATTGCGTTATCGTTGCTGTGAATTACAAGGTCTGCTGGATTCACTGTTTCCAGCGCAATGGCATCGGCGGTGTCGTTGCTTGCCATCGTGATGGTGCGGCGCCATCCAAGGCGATAGACAACGAAGGCGTTCGAAAAGTGGATGTCAAAGGCGAGGTTGATGTTTTATTGGTGATCCGCCGCCAATATGGAGTCGAGATGGCGGCAGTGCAGGCTCGCTTCCGGCTCGGCGAATCCGATCGAGCCGAGCTCAGCGTCGTAGAAAAAGTAGCCGTCGATATGCGAAAGAATGCATGCTGTTCAAAGAAGAATTTGTATCAGTGATACGACGCTCACCGAAAGCTAAATTGGAGGTCGGACGCCCATATACAATTACATGCCCTTAGCGACCGATGCTTTCGATGCAGCTCCTCGTTTGGGTTCAAATCCATTCCACTTCTCGATTTCCTTGTCTTTTGCGCTGTATGTGCTTCCAAAGACCGGCAAGCTGCGCAGGTTGAGCTCATCCACAATGATTTTCCATCTACCAATCTCCTTCTCCTTGTGAACTGGCGTGCGGCGTTTGCTATACACTGCGATGTTCGGGTTCTTTTCGGGTAGGCGTTGGTATGCAGGTGTCTGGGCAAGCTTCGCTGGCTTCTCTCCAAGATTAAACGCGGCGTATAGACCTAAGAGAGTGTCCGCGCTAGAAATGCGAGGGTCGGGGACGCGTTTGCCGGAGAGCTGCATGATGCGCTTGAGGATCTATTGAAGAATCAGCTTTACTCCGGTGTTTCTTCTGTCTTTAGCATACCGCAAGTTTGACTTTGGGATCCCACAAGTGAACATGCATCCATTCCTTCCTTCCACTTAAGTAATTGAGCTGGATATCGGACGAAGTCGCTTGTTGAAGCTCGTTTTCCAAGCTCTCCTGAGAGGGGATAGCAGTTTCGTCTGCGTCCTGCAGTATAGTGTCCAGTATCTCCTTCTCCAGTTTTGCACCCAGGGAGCCCAGTACGGGTACGCCAGAGTTTGAGGTGATTATGGCGCATGCGGTCAAGTGCCAATTCCCTTCTTCGCGCCGAGCGTTGCACACCTCAAGGACGTCTCGGCCAGCCTTTTGCAATGTGAAAACTTCGACAGCGATATGGTGCAGTAGTTTTTCCCACTGCTCGCCATTAAGCAGCGCCTTTTTCGACGCAACGAACCTGCACCACCATTATCAGCGACACCCGTTACATGCCCTCCAAAGCGTATCACCTACCCGAAGTACTTCTCTCCTCCGTCCGCCCTCTGCCTCACCCATTTCTCGCTTCCCACCCTCTCCAGTCCCTCCCACGTCTTTGCTGGCTCATAGTTGCTGTGTGTGCTCTTCGCGATAAGCTTCGCGACCTCGTATACATTTCCTTCGCGGTCCAGTTGTATGTCCATCTCCGTCTGTCCGCTCTTCGCAGCGTCCTCTACTTTCTTCTGCTGCTTTTCATCTCGAGGCGCTCCAGCTTGAGCAGACTTTTTGTCACCGAAGATGTCCTTTTGCATCCGCCGCCAGAAGGGTTCTTCTGCGGCGTTGCTGGGAGTGGAGGAGAAGTGACGGGCGCAGGCGCGACATATGTAAGGTCGACGTGAAGGCTCGACGGCGAGCTTCAGCGCCTTGCCGGCGACTCGAGCGTGTCGCATTGGAAAACAGAGGCGGATGTGAGTTTTGAGATGATGGACTTTCTTGGTGTCTCGCAACTGGAAGCACTCCCGAACTTCTGCATTGACGCCAGGATGGACATTACTTAGCGTGAACTCAAGTCTAGCCTATCACGAGATACCACGCTAGCGCAATTTCCATCTTCCCCTTTCTTTCTTTATCTTTTGCACTTTCACCCTGTTCCTTCCCACGGAATGGTATCTTACTTCGAGAACGTTGGAGGTTGGAGGAAGGAAAGAAGGTCCGCGAGCGAAGAAGGCGTAACCCTTGTTTTGACAAGGCTAACCATATCTGTGGTAGCGTGTCAAGGACTCCCAGGATCGTTCTTTCACTTCAGCTGCTCCATCTTTCTCTCTTCATCGTCGACCGTCTTGCATCTTGCGAGCTTGCCGCCTCCGTCTTTTCACTCGCCCGCCAGTCTGTCCGTATCATCCACCATCTCCCGAGTCTCTTTGCCGGCTTTTCTTCAAGATGAGCAATGTCCTGTCGGACTTCCTTCCTCATGGCAGTGGAGATATCGAACGTGTTCGCCTAGCAGATCGCTCCGTCAAGATGGTGTCAAGATGGTGTCAAGATGATCCAAAAGTTGAAACATGAACCTAGCGCATTTGTTGCTCGTCAAGCCCAACAATGATCGTGTTTTGCTAGCCGCTGAGTAACATGGTTCGCAGATCTCTCAGCCCTCGGGACCAAGCTTGCGCGTTCCAGTGTAAAGGAACTGCGTGGCCCAGAACACCTTCAGTCTTCTCAGCTTCCATCAGAATGGTTACCATCAACGAGCACAAGGACGACTTCATCCTCCGCGTGTCCAACCTTCCAGAGGAGACACCTTGGTGGCAGTCTGACGTTGCAAAGGTGCTGCAGCCTCAGACCAGAAGAATGCTAGAGTTGTATTCTAGGATTCCGTCAGATCAAGTCGTACAACACATCAAAGATATCCAGAGACGATCATGGGCCGTCTCGCCCTTTGCGTCAGTCGGTGCACTCACCTGGCTGAATCCATACATCCTCCTCCACCCGGCGTATCCAAAAGTTCTGGCCCAGCTGAAAGCCGGAGCTACAATCCTGGACTGTGCCTGCATGGTGGCTCCTGACCTGAGACAGTTGGCATTCGATGGCGCGCCAACCGAGCACATGTATGGCTTCGACATCCAGCCGGAGTTCATCGATATCGGTTTCGACTTTTACAATGATCGCGAGAAGTGGAAAGGCAACTTCTTCTCCGCCGATGCCACACAGCCTTTTGAAACGAGCAAACTCAGCGATCTGGCCGGCAAGATTGATCTTGTTTATTGTGCCAAGTTCATCCACCTCTTCGAGAAATCTGATCAAATCAAGATGATGATAAAACTGGTCTCGCTCATGAAGCCGCAAAAGGGAAGCATGTTCATCGGTTCACAAAACGGCTTCCCGGGAGGAAAATTGATTCCTATTGGAGACGGAAAGAAGTTTGCGAGCCAGACGGACAAGTTCTTTTTGGGAGATGTGGCGAATATGGAAGAGATGTGGCAGGAGGTGGCGAAACAGACAGAGACAGAATGGGATTTCGAAGGAAGATTGGTCGATTTAAGGACTCTCGGTTTGCGTAGGTTGATCAACCCGTCTATTCGAGACATTGCTGACTGACACTACACACTGATCATCAGATGACGACGACGGCTCTCCCTACAAACGACTGACCGGCTATAACCTACAATGGCTCGCGAGAATGAAGTAGGCTTGATAACCACTACATCGCATCCCTCTCCTCTTTGTACGTTGTATCGAGCACCACAAATACTTCCTTGGCCTTGGCCTGAAAGTCCTCTCGATGCTGGTCAGTACACTTGGAGAAGCGGTCTGGATGCCACCTTAATCTCTCATCCTTTGCGGCAAGCCGGAGGAGTTTGAACGCCCTTTGGATATCGCAGGCACAAGCTTCTAGCGACCGCAGGTGCTTGTTCGCGATACAGGTGGGTTTAGCGCACAGATAGCTGACAGGCGGAGCTGGGAAGACTTCCATCGCAGAGTAATTTGCGAAAGCGGCATCGACATGCTTCTTCCAGGCAGGGTATGAGGCCTGCGTTGCGGGTGAGGGGGTCAAAACGCTTTTGGGGATGTTTACTCCGCGCTCCCGATGAGCCCACTCCCAGTACTTGCGCTGGCTTTCTGCCTCCCGCTCTTTGACTCTCTGCGCTTCTTTTCGTTTTCGTTGTTCTCGTCTCGCGTTGCGAGCGTGCTCCTCCGCATCCTTCTGCTTCTTTCGCCACGCTTCCTCTTCTGCACGTCTCCGGTACTCTTTCGCTGCTTCCTCGTCTGCCTGCTTCTGCCGCTTCCACCATGCATCTTCTTCAGCATGCCTTTGCCTCGGTTTGGAAGCGTCCTCCTCGGCGTCTCTCTGTTGCTTTTCCTCCTGGGCTTGCCATAGGTATTCTGCATTCTGTCGCTCTACTTCTTCTCTGTTTCGGGCTTGCCGCAGTGTCTCTTGCCTCTTTTCTTCTCTCGCGCGGGATCCCTCGGCTTCTTGTCGCTGTGCAAGTTCTAATTCTCGAACTTGCTGCAGAGTCTCCTGTCTCTTTTGTTCCTTCGTCCATGCTTTGTGTTCTCTCATTCCCCTCTGCTTTGCATCCTCTGGCGTACTGGCCTCGGGTGCAGGCTCAGGCGCTTCTGCTTGTGCCAGCCGCTTGCCTTCTGAGGGCACTGGGCCCCACTGCCGAGACGGCGCTCTGATCCCTCGACCTCGAAGCCGAGTGACGGTGGATTGTGCCTCAATGACCTGCTGACTCATGTCGGCGACTGTGGTGGCGATCGCATCGAAGCCCTGCTGCGCCATTCGAAGGGTCGATTCTGCCGTTTGCCGAATCATATTCCATGCCCCGCCTCGTCCATGCACGGTGGTGCAGGAGATATGCCTGAATGTATCTTGCGCCTCCTCGAGCGCTTGGCGACGAGTCTCGTAGGTAGTCAAGGCGACATTGTAGCCAGTTGTGCAGCCGCGAAGGGTGGCTTCGGCGGCTTGGAGCTGTGCTAGGTGGGTGTAGTCAGTGATGTTCGCCATGATGTGCTGGGTGTGTTTATGAGTTCCAAGAGCAAATCAGGATTGCGCGCAAGTTTTGATAGTGACGATTTTCGAATGTGGAAGTGCGAAATGCGTTGTTGCAATTTGTACTGTTCCCCACGAAAACGCGGCTTCCATTCACTTTCACATGTCATTCCGGCATGTGACGGCTCACTCCACCCCCAAGTCGGATTCTGGGCGTGAAAGTCTTCAGATCAGTGGTGATGGTATTGATTTAACTCTTTGCTTCCGCTCTGCTCTCTCTCGCTTCCTTTTTACCTGCTCTTCTTGTCACCACCGCCTTTTATGAAATAGTTCTTGGAACTAATCGGAATCGATGACTCAAACTTTGTAATCAATTTACGATATGCTGTAAACTCTCAAATCAAAGGGTCAGTACAGAGCTTTGCGTGAGTTCTGCCATTGATCAAATGCATGAGTCCTTACTCCTGGTCCCATCCTATATCCCCAGAGGTTGAGTGTCGGTACAAAGTCGCACATATCTCTCTTCCGATGGATTCTATTCTTCCTCTTCGCTCCAACACAGTCTCCCAGATTTCTCTCAAGGCTTATATGCTCTCAATATGCTGCTCAGCGATAAGCCGATGTCGCGGTCGTACGCAAGATCATGGCGTGGGTTCTGAATCATAACGGTAGTTGGGGTATTGCGACCTTGGAACACAAGAACTGCCACAGGCCATCGTCCGTCTGGTGAAACCGCTCGGAACCATGCCCATTGACAGTGACGACGTCCTCAAGCTGAGGAGACACTTCTGTGCGATCTGGCAATCTCCGTGAGACGAAAGCATCCGAATGAAGATCGACCCGATAGCCTGCCAATGCCGGCTTCCGGTGTAAGGGTAGACTGTGATCGACTTGAGGCTGTGGAAGGAATTGCGGAGCTTGTTGCATGCTCTCAGAAGGCTGTCGCGCTCGACACCCGGAGTAAGAGTGTTGTATTGGTTCCGAACGTTTGTGAGTTGCGTCTCATGAGAATCATTACAGAACACCCAGAGCATTGCAGTGCCCAGGTCTATCTCGATATGTCGTACGTGCTGGAGGTTGACATTGAAGATTCTTCCCAACATCTGCATGGAACGCAGTGAGGTGGTCAAGTAGAGGTACTTGAGGTCGAACGCCATGCTGATGTAGAAGATGTTTGATGTCGCAGTGTACACTTGGCGGCATGTACCAAGCAAGGCAATGCGATTGGTGTGCTCGGGTCCACGGCGGTTATCATGATGCTTGAACAGTTGGTGGAGAGGATCATTCTGGTTGCCTGGACGTTGAGTGGATCCCGCCGCGGCGATGCTCCTTCGGGGTGTAGGATACCACCATGGATACGCTGAAGTCTCGAGCGCAGATATCTTTGTAATATCGGTTTCTCATCTTAGGCGGAAGTTCAAGGAAGCGGAACGGGGCTCGGACGGCCACAGTGGTGACGGTATTGGGAGAGGTAGTGGCCACAGCGTTGGTCTCCGAAAGGAAAATCATGGTGTCGGTTGGGGCTATGAGGATGCCTTTAAGAATCCCTAGCATGAGTGTCGAGGACTTAAAAAAGACAATGAAAGATACGTGAAGGTCCAAGTGTATTGTAGAGAGAGAAGTGACTTGTTGAGCAAAACCGTTGTTTTCGAACAAAGGATTGCACATACTTGGCCCATGCATGTCCTGGGCCAAGTCAGTGTATATGCTGATGTTGTTAATTGTGTTTATAGAAGTCGATAAAAAGGTTCGCAATGTGTCTTCCCCAAGCATGTGCGATTGATCCGTTCTTCAGTTTCACGAGCCTGAACTCAAGGGAATGTCTATGGAAATCCGTTTTGTCTTGTAAGCTCCGAAGACGCCATTGCAGTCGCAGCGTCTCTCACTTTCAGTATAGCAAAATCTGCTCCTTCCTTCGAGGGGTTGTTCCGGGAAGATACGGGCGTATGGACGCCCAACTTGAAACAGGATGAGGTTGCCTATTGTGTCGGCCTATTGGGATCATCGAAAGTACTCAAGCTGCCGCCCACCTAGGATCCCTCTTGATGCTCCCGATTGTTGCAGTCAGAACGAGATGTGTCTCCTTGTCGCCAAATGAGCCCGCGATTGCGGACAACCTGACATTGCCGCGTCGATCGTCGAAGACCGGAAGCCTCTCGCGAGAATAGTAAAGCTCCCAATTAGGTTTGATGAGTCGAAATCTCTCACACCGAACGAGTACAGAGCGGCAATATCTTTGAGACAAGGGAAAAGGCGCTGCAAGACTTGTCGATGTACTTCACTGCACAAGTACAAAATGCTCCACCAGCCCACTGCCTTTCGGGTCTTTCCGACATGGATAGTAATGGATCTCAGGTTGTACAGCAGTGCGCGGATGTGCCATATCTCTTTGACATGTTGATTCGAAGATCGATGTGCAGCTTGCCAGTCCTCCAGAAGTTCTTTATGGCGTGTTTTCGCATTCGCTGGAAAGACGAAGACGCCAACGGTAAAGTGGTCGAGTTCAAGGTGCTTAATGAATCGTATGTTATCCTCAAAGAGAGACGAGAATATGGTCATTTTGTGCAGTGACGACGGTAAGTAGACGCAGCTCAGGTCAATTGACAAGATTGAGAAGAAGATCTTTGTTGCTTCGCAATGGATTTGGCGACAAATGGATAGCAGTGCAAGACGTTTGCGATGATGAACCTCGCGGCGGGCATCATGGCTCATGATGATGTCCTTCAGATCTTTGGCTTGTTCCTTATCAGCTCGAAATTGGCGGGTCCACCCCTTCCGAGAGGTGTATGCTATCATGAGTGGAATCGAGAAAAGGTCGTCGGCAAGGTGCTCATAGACTCGATTGCGCAGCTCCGGCGGCAAGTCCAACAAGCGGAATGAACCTCTGGAGCGTCGTGCTCATACGCTTGTTCGGGCTCGAGCGACAAATGGTATCCGCATAGTTGCGAGATGATACTTGCTTGTTGCGTGAAAGTGGAGGTGTCGATGGAGTGAAGGTGTCGATGTAGATGCGAGCGTGCGACTGAGCAGCAAAATCAATGTGTGATCGCGAGGTTGGTGTTGGCGAATGTGTGCAGGGGTGTGCAGGGGTGTGCGAGTGTGTGCCGAATAAACGAAAGCGCCTTGTGATGCGCTGTTGACTTGGTGTAGTCGGCGCGTGCTATAAAAAGTGCGCGGTGAGATTGGTGTAGGCGGAGGTTGCTGTCGTAAAGAAGCAGCAAGTTTTCAAGTGGGCGAAATTCGAGGCGCCGGCGTAACCCAAAAAAAAAATAGCGCCTAACAAGTGAACAGTCTGAGGCCAGGCAGGCACTCTCTCGACCGCGACTTCTGAGTGAAGAAACACCAGCGTAAAAGGGTATGGTACGCAGAAAGTGGTCAGCTTAGGCATATTGAAGATGGCGTGTCTGTGAAAACCATTTGGTGGAGGTGGGTGCTTCTGTGCGCATCCGACCGAGATCCGCGCCTTCCTCCTGTAAGTCCTATTAGCAATCAATTCAACTCAGACAACTTGCAAACCCAATAAACCCGGAATAATCAATGGCGGCCGACGTCTCCATTCGCACAATACCTATCGCACTACCCACTTCATCACACACTCCCCGTCCATTCAAAACATTCTCCAAGCCAGCGTCATGCCAATTTGCCAATTTTGTCCGCCCTCTGTCCTCGCTCAGCGAGAATAGAAAGGCCTTTGCCGTCAAACCGTCAAAGGCCCGCGACGGAACTTAACAGTCTGAGAAGTAGAGATTTCGTCAACGTCGCAGAGAAAAAAGGAAAATGGGAGCGAAGGCAGTCGCTGCTGATGTGGTAAAAGGAAACCACAGAACGACACACACAAACAATGCTCCGTCTTGTCTCTTCTGCAAAATCCAAACAGAACGGGGCGCCGATCCGTAAACTCCTTGCCGCGACCGATAGAAATGCCTTGCTGCAATCCGAGGAAATCCAGAGTCCCAAAAGAGTGTGCTTGGGTAGATTATGCTGGTTGAGAAGCGAAAGACCCTGCGCCGTGTGAGGTGAGAGCTGTAAGCCAGCTCGGAGCAAAAAATTCCCTTGCAATCTTCTGGTGGATATCGTCGAACAGGCAATTTTTTTCGGGAAGTGGGAAAGAGGGAAGTGGGTCCATTCTTGGTGTTTTTCTTCACTCCGAGCTGCATCGACTTGTCATAGTCGTGAGGGGTTCAATCACTTGTCGAGGTCGGGAGTTCGGGCGGTGCTGTTAGTAGAAGGCTTGCGTTAGCACGAAGTTGGCTTATCGAAAGCCACAGCATGAATATTTGTCTCTCGTCCCCCTACGAATTTTTTCACTCAAAATGGATGTGGAATCAGCAAATCACAGAATGAAAAGGCGAGACTTGCCCGAGCTCTACAACATCGTCGATGTGGTTGCACATCGCGACGAACAAATCAAAGAACAGTTGTGTGTTGCCTGCCTCCATCTCCATCTGCATTGTGCCGCTGCGCTTGAATGTCTTGCGGCTGCGGATGATGAGTGCGAGGTAGTGGGCGCGGAGACGCGAGTCGCTGGCGGGCGTGTTTGCATACGCAAAGCGTGCACTGCGCAGAATGGTGGCCACATCAATGCCAGTCTGGAGGCCTTGCTTGCGAAGAGCAAGGCGCTGCAAGTCTGGCAGCTGAAGCTTCAAGGCAGTGCAGTAGACGACCGTGTCCCGAAGGATGTAGTCGCCCACGCCGTGATGGTATATTGACGCGAACTCGTTGCTGCCGCCAATTTTTGGGTCGGCGCCCATGCGGGGAGACATGGACGTGGTCATTGTCAGATCCTGGCCGTCCTCGAGCGACCACGTGTTGCGCTTTCTGTTGGAAGTCATTATCTGGGGTACAAGGTATCCTCGTTTGGAGTTGAACAGGACACACCTGTCATGCATTAAACGCGGGTAGTAGTCGCCCTTGTAGAGGTATTCGAGAACGGCGCTGAAGATCTCGGGCTCCTCGTCTGGGAGGTTGATCTGACGCTGGCCAGGGGATTCGAAGAACTGAGCACGGCAAGCCTCGGCGAACCAAGGCGAGCGGGACAGTACGTCTTCGTGCGCGGCGAACAGGCGCTGGTCCTTGCCAATCGCAACCGTGACGATCGCTGAATTGAGCTTGGGAGAACACGCGCCGATCGACGGCGACGTGTCGGGACTGGCATTTTTCAATTGCTCGCGCAACCTCTGCTTCGCATCGTCGCGAAACGAGCGCTTGGAAATCTTCCTCGCCTTGCCCGCTCGATCCTTCGGGGTGACGAAAGACCGCTTGAACATGATGGCGAGCCGGAAGATCGTTGCGGGATTCGATTCGGAGGTGGATAACGCAGCGGCCCAAACGAGTGATGGATTGTGAGTGGAGCGAAATGAGAGTTTCGAGTTGGAGGGTAGGAGGGAGAATTAGGGAATCGACGCGCGGTGCATGGAAGCCCAGAGGCTCTGCAAGAGTCGCGACCTCCAAGTAGTTGAAGGATACACGGCCGGTTGCGGTGTTGATGCAGCGGTAGAGAGAAAAGAAGAGCACGCGAGGTGGGCGACGCGGAGGTTAAATACCTCTTCAACGGTCCCTGCGTTTCTAAGGCGGCCTCAGCCACGTTATCACGCTGCAACTTCGACGCCCAATTCCACAAGTTTCGATGCGGCCAGAATGGGTTGATTGTAATGGCATGTCGTCTCTCACATATTGCAATGTTTTTACTCATTCACTTGGGTATTTTGCTTGTGAAAGGCGTTGTTATGGTCGTAACAACGGCTAATAATAAGGAATATTGAAACAGGAAACTTGTAGAAGTGGGGCTCATTATCGATAAGCATATATTAGTGCGGTTGGTGCCTGAGAATCGTCACCTGCCTCGAATCAGCAAGCGAACCCAGGAAACTACCACCTTCGCGCATTTTCAGAAGGCAAGGCGGTGTTGACACGAGACTCTTCTTCTTCATCACCTCACTAAGCAGCATCTCTCTTCTCTCCTCGTCTCTTCGCTCATCATCCTTCATTTCACTCGTCCATCTGCGTCGCATCATACTGACTGCTGTTCTTGCGCAACCCCATCAAGGTGCTTCACAGCCATGTCTTCCAACAAGCGGATCATGAAGGTGAGCAGTCATGGACGGGGTCAAGAAGCCGGTATGCTGACAGCAAATAGGAGTACGGCGAGGTGCAGAGCACTCCCCCGACCGGCTGCTCTATCAAACTGGCCAAAGAGGACGACATGCTGATCTGGGATGTGACCATCGAGGGTCCCTCAGACTCTGTTTATTCGGTACTATTCTCAAAATAACTCAAGTGTTCGCATACTAATCACACGAATCACAGGGCGGCAAATTCCAAGTCCAGATCGTCCTCCCCAAAGAGTACCCCTTCAAGCCTCCGGTCCTCAACTTCAAGACCAAGATCTACCACCCGAACGTCAGCAACGATGAGCGCGGAGCAATGTGCTTGGGCATGCTTAAGGCAGAAGAATGGAAGCCGCCGAACAAGATAGCAGACGTGCTCAAGCTCGTCCGCGCCGTGCTTGCTGCACCTCAACCAGACGATGCCGTAGAGGTCGGGATTGCGGATCAGTTCAAGAACGACAGAAAAGCATTTGACAAGGTGGCCACTGAATGGGTGTCAAAATACGCGAAGTAGGCATGCTGGGATCACGAAGGCTCTTCGCAGGATGATTGGAGCTCGTCTTGCAGGTGGAAGATAGCTCGCTGCATCAAGATGTTCTGAGCTACCAACTGCTGCCATACGACAGGATCTTGCATATGGGTTCATGGGAGTCACGGGTTTGCATTCTTGTCTCTGCATAGGCATAGCTAAAGGAGTTCCAAGCCAGTTTAGTGAGGCATTTCTCGAGCGTATCGGCTGCGTATTGCATTTCCTCGAGTCTCCTCTGGCACGTGATGCCAATATCGGTTCACAAGTGTCGAACGCTTTCCAGTAACAAGCCAACTATCACTTCCACCGTCCTATGCTCTTTCTATCTCGTCTCTCACGTGCTTGGGAAAACGCCTTGACACGCTAGGAGCGCGCTAGCGGATGTCAGCCGGTACTATCCCGTCACTCATCCCAGATCTCAGTTCTTACCAACAACCTGTCTGCCCTATTGCCCATCCCTGCCACAACACAGCACACACCAACCTGACCGCACAACAAACAAACACAAACGACCAGCGGCAGCAGCGCTTCGCCCAGAAATACGAGCCTCATATCATTCTCATCTCGCAGCCCGACGCTTCTACGCTTCCGTGCCCGGCTTGACTCGCCCGGATTGATCGCAATCAAAAGCGGCCTGGGGTTGTTGGAAGAGGGGGAGATTTGGTGCAACATGAATCAGGAGCGGCAATAGCACACTCCTCTTAGCATGCGGACTGACGTTGCCAATCCATCGTGGCACGTTGCACTGCAGGCAACACTCCTGTTGTAGCTGCACCTGTCTGAGCTTCCGAGAGCGCGGCAGCGACGCGAGTATATTGCCTCGAAGCTCTGCCCATGCAGCACATCGCCACGCAGGCGCGCGGATGGCAGCCCGAACACACTCTCAGCGTCGCCGAGGCCATCAAGGAGGCCATGGACGACTCGCCTGTCCGCTCCCGCTCACGACGACATGTCCGCCCCAGTGTCGACACGCCGCGAGACCTACCAGCTCCCGAGCCGCATTTACCTCTGCGACGAGCTTCAGCGAATAGCAGGTTCCAGTCTCGAAAGGGTTCTGTGCCAAAGCCTATTCTGGCGCCACCGAACACCAACCATCGAGTCAGAGGCTTCAATCCGAGCCCCGTACAGCCGCCAGTGCCACACATCGACAATATCACCGCCAGTTCAGAGCACGCTTTTGCCGGGAGAGAGCCCAAACGGCCGTTCAAATCGGCCGTGGGAACTCTGGAGAATCAGACCGTGCTGCAATATGCCGAAGGCAGCCCAGTCTTCAGTGGACGAGACGGCCGGCCTCCTTCAAGTCCGCTACTACCTCCACCGCCAAGAAGCTCGTATTCGCCTACAGCGGTGAAGAGTGGGAAGAGTCTGAAGAATTCCAAGAGTGTGGGTGACGGCATGACGAGCCTACGACATAAGGTATCCGGCAAACAACCACTTCCAAGCGGCCGGCGTACGCCGGAGAGCTTCAGTACACGGCCAAGTATGACTACTGCGTCAGACGAAATTAGAGATTCTTTCCGCAGCGCTTTGACCAGCCACTCCAGTCTTGGGCACACGAGCAGTATCAATACGACATACACGAGTCTTAGCGGGAGGAGTTCACACAGTGAAAGCTTCGTGAAGGTGCAAAGATGCGATTATGAAGAGACCGGACTCACTGACGTTGACATGAGTGTGGAGGATGCGATTGGAATGTACGAGGAGGGCTTCGAGAGTGGAATTGGAAGTGCCAGAGGCAGCTTTGATATCCGATCAATATGCTCCATGGACCACACTGGAAAGTTGACACCAGATGTACGATCTGTCAGGTCCCTCCAGATGGAACGATCCATGTCACAGCCGCCGTCACAATACAGAACCCCGTCACAGCCTTCTACGCCTTTAAGAACCCAACAACGACCGTATGCTGCTCATCGCCGAAGCCAGAGCGCCGGCATTCTCATTCTTGGCATACCAAAGAATGCCCGACCTGGTGCCATTCCGAGTCGCGGTCCCAGCCCACAAGTTCCAGGACAACCAGCAGATCGGGAACGACCTTCTGTGCAGTTTACCCCAAATCAACAGCCCCACGGTACTGGTGCTGTTTCAAGAGACAGATATGGCTTTAAGAAGGCATCTCACCACATCACCGTGGAGCAGTACGATGCGTGGGACGCCATTTACAGCGGCCACATCGATCGTAGGACTCGAAAGTGGCATGCATTGATGCAGTCATACGGATTGACGACCGATCAACCGTTGCGGTTCCCGCCCAAGTCCGACAAAATCAAGCGGTATGTGCGTAAGGGCATTCCGCCTGCATTTCGAGGCGCAGCGTGGTTTTGGTATGCAGGTGGGCCGGGGAAGATAGCGAAAGATCCCGGTTTGTACTTTGAATTGCTCGAGAAGGTGGAGAATGGAATGCTGAGTGACACGGATCGAGAGCACATTGAACGGGATTTGAATCGAACCTTTCCGGACAACGTGCGCTTCAAGCCAGACCCGTCAACCACAGCTGATGCGCAAGCTGATGCTGGAAGCGGAAACGAAGAAAACATGGATCCGGCGGCTTCACCCGAGAGCAAAAAGAAAAAGAAAGCCCGACGCCAAACCGAAGAAATCGAAACACCCATCGTCAAATCTCTCCGCCGTGTGCTGCAAGCTTTTGCAATCCACAACCCCAACATCGGCTACTGCCAATCCCTCAATTTCATTGCCGGCCTCCTCCTGATCTTCCTCGACGAAGACGAAGAAAAAGCTTTCATCCTCCTCAACATCGTCACATCTCAACACCTCCCGGGCACCCACGGCATCGCGCTCGAAGGCGCCAACATCGATATTGCCGTCCTCATGTCCTGCGTCAAAGACACCCTCCCGGGTGTCTGGGACAAACTCGATGACAAAGGTCCCTTGGGTGTAGGCGGTCTCGTATCAGGGATAGGCGGCGCCGGCGCTCTCCGTCTCCCCACTGTCTCCCTCGCCACAACAGCCTGGTTTATGTCCCTCTTCGTCGGCACCTTACCCATCGAATCCGTCCTCCGCGTCTGGGACTGCCTCTTCTTCGAAGGCTCCAAAACGCTCTTCCGCATCGCGCTGGCTATTTTCAAAGCCGGCGAGCAACCTATCCTCAAAGTCAGCGATCCCATGGAGATTTTCCAGGTCGTGCAGACAATCCCGCGCGGGATGTTGGATGTGAATGCGTTGATGGAGGTATGTTTTCGGAGGAGGGGTGGGTTTGGGAGTGTGAGTCAGGGATTAATTGAGGGCCGGAGGGCGGAGATGAGGAGACGGGTGAAGGAGGGGATTAGTGCGGCACAGATGGAGGATGAGGGGGCGTTTAGGAAGTTGAGAGTGAGGTTGAGGAGGGGGACCGTGAAGATCTGATCGCAATTGGAAAAGGGATGATGGTATTGGTAGGGACTCTTTGGCAGCGGAAAAGACTGCTTTGGACCGGATATTCTTGGTATGGGAAATGAACGAAACATAAAAGGCTTCTCATGAAAAATGACTTCGAATAGGGTATCACTCAAAAATACAAACTCTTAGAGATGGCCTCTGTATCACGGTCTCTCCTCCCAGACATTCGTAGGACTGCGGCTACCTGCTCTGCCTCTTCCGAGTCGTCTACGCATACTGTCCCGTCTGCTTGGATTCCCACTTTCGAGGCTGGTTCCTATACCAGAATCGAAGAAATCCACGTCCTCATCCTCGTCGTCGGCATCTACAGAGTTTGTGATTACTGGTGGGACTACGACGGCTGCGTCGTCTTCTCGCTTGATTTCTGGTGTTGGTGAAGTGTATCGAAGTGGTGTCTGTCCACTGAGCGTGGGGAAGGTACGTTCGGTGTCGGAGAGCAGAGGCTTCTCATCTTCGTCTTCTTCTGCTTTGACGACGTTCTCAGCTACCTCATGGAGTTGCTTGGCTTTGATCTCGGTGTGAGGCTCTATCTGTTTGACGCTCGAGAAGAAAAGCGTGAGAGCAGCCCAGGCAAGACCGGCGAAGATCATCTCGGTAAACCAGAAGGTTGTGATGAAGATGAACGCGGAGATGATGCGATGGTTGTACATCAACCATCGCACACCACGGAATCTCGCGCGGAAGTGGACTTTGGCGAAGTACAGCTGGAGTCTGTGCGTTGATTGGATTTCGAGACGTAGGGTTGAGGGGATGTTGCGGAAGCCTGTAGGGAAGGAGATGCGTTCGAACATGGGCACGCGGAGGGCATCCTCTTCAGAGCGGAACCCGAGTATGTACCAGGGGAGTTCTGTGGCTTTATGGGTCATGTCCACCCAAAAGGAGCGGTAGGGAAGAATGGCTGGACGACGGGAGCGGGCGAGTACAACGGAAGCGTCTGCAGATGTCGAGGTGGGACGTGTATCGGACTTGAGAGGCGCCAGAACGTTTCCTGATGTAGACTCTCCATCCCCTTTATCGCTGGGAGCATACATGGTCACCTCCAACATGAAATTGCCTGCATCTTGATTGTCTTGTGTCCGTGGCATGGCCAGTTCGATGACCACGTCGTATCCCTGGGCGCCAACAATGTCAGAGCCGAGGACAACGCTGCCGTAGGGATATGGGTGTGCATTGTCGCGGAAAAGCTCGTGGTGGGAGTAGACGCTGTCGAATTGTAGGTGAATGGTGCGGGTGAGGCCGATGGGCGGGATGTAGGAGAAGTAGAAGAGGACGTAGCCGGCGACGGCGCACCCGAAGAGAAAGGAGGCAGTGAGGACGAAGAGGATGGTGGTCAGGTAGGCTTTGAGGGCGGTGCGCGATACGAAGGGCCGGATGGGCGCAAGGAAGACGTTCTTGGATGGGGGTTAGAGGTGCAAGTATATTGGACTGAAGTAGTGTACCTTGACGGTGGATACCAGCGCCGGGATCAGGCCTTGGCGCACATTCTCCTCGTTTTCTTCCTCGTCGACGTCTTTGATGGCGGTTCGGGAGGCCATATGAGCGTCTAGGCTATCGCATTGTCGATACTAGGAAAGTGAATGAACGGAGTTGAGAGTGTTGGCGCGTGAAGCAACAATGACGTTCCAAGCGCGCCTTCGCCACGCGACACCGACTTGCATGTGAACATTTCTTCCCCCCTCCTTTTCTTCCTCCTTGACTTTTCATCTTCTCAAACAACATCAAAGCATTAGTGGACAGGTACAACAACACGCTTGAAGCCGTGGGACGAATGTACCGCTCCTGCTCTCCCACAGCAGATCTCGCCTCGTAAGGATCGTCCGACGCCTTAGTTTCCAGGCGCCAACTTAAGATGAGTCCACACACCATCCATTTCCCCCTCAATCCATCTCGATCTCATTATCTTAGACAAGATGACTTCATATCAACTTCCCAATCATCCTTCTCTGACCAGCCCAGATCCCCTCGGCATCTGCAGTCTCGGCGAAGAGACCATTTCCCACGCGAAGCTGCTGAGCGAACTCATAAAAACGGCAGAAGAGAACCTCGCTCACCTGGAGAAGTCTGACCAAGCCTGGACGAAACGTCTCGAGGAGCTGGTTCAGGATATCGCTTACAGTCTACATGGCCAATCTGACTTGAGCGCTGCCGGTCTGCACAAAGCCCGCCTGGGATCCTCGGCACAAGATCGACGCGCCTTTCGCGAACATCTCTTCCATTCTGCCTTGCAGTTGGACGCACTTTTTCCAGATGCAAGCTTGACTCAGCTCTCCGAGAAACATGCATCTGCCGCTTTCTCTCCAACCGAAATGGACTGTCTACTGGCACATATGTTTCTCGGCACTCTCCAGACTCCCAAAGGAACCACCTGGGGTCGACCAGGATTCATGCAATACTACGATTGGAAAATCGTACCTGCTGTTCCCAACACAGCGATTCCGTATCTGGAGACAGTCGTGGACCACTTCGTTGAGGGAGGGTACACTGCAAACATGGATCCTCAACACAGGTTCACATTCCTCTATTCCTCCGCGGATTCTATGCCGAATATAACGTCCTGCGACCAGTCAGCACCTCAGCTGCCAGTTACTTTGGTGGACAAACCAACCGATCCGTCGAGCAAGAAAGATGCCTTCGTTCTGGTCGCAGCAAACGCAGAGCCCGGCCCTGGTGCCGGCGGTACACACGAAGAGCGGCTAGTCGGTCAGTCGCCGGCATTGACAATCGCGTCACTCTTGACTCCTGTACTGGCAAAAGATGCTGCTGTCGTGACGTCCCCATTTCCTGTGCATGCGACGTGGCAGGGCCACGGACGGGATGCAAGACTGGTGTCCTTGCTGCATCAAACCGAAAGACCCACAAGACGATATATCGTTGCAGACGCGCTTTCCCTGGATCTGAGCCACCGACAGTTCGATCTCCTCGAGAAAAATGTGAACCGAGAGGTCAGAAAGCTCTACGCAGCCTTCAATGGCGCTCGACAAACCTGTCAGTCGAGCGAAGAACTGAAGATTGAGATGCCGCCGTGGGGTTGTGGTGCTTTCGGTGGCAGTTTGAAGGTGAAAATGCCGTGCATGATCATTGCCGCTGGTCTTGCAAAACTAACATCAGAGAATCTGGAATTGCTTGTGCCTCGCGATCGCGAGCATGACCTGTGGAAGTCAAACGGAGATCTCACAGTAGCACAGCTTTACGCTCAATTGGTGGGCCGAGATAAGTCAACATTGTCGCCTTTTGTTCTCATCAAAAACATCTTCAAATCGAAGTGAGGTAGCTTGCAGTATGGTGCGGTTCCAGAGCAGCCTACCACTTCCATTTGCAGCGGAATCCGAGCGGAGATGTTAACTCAAGTACGAGTGAGCCAGTGCCCGCGAAGCAACATCTTGACAGCACTATTTCGACTCATCGAGATCGCCAGTGTGTCGAACGGATATTTCTCGACTGCTTCGTCCTGTACATCTGGAGAGTACCAGGCACATCTCCACAAACAGACAATTGGGAACGATCCAACCAATCGGAAGCCTTCACCGGATCTATGATGCACAAGGTTCTCAGAGCCTCTAGAAACACGCGGGGAACGATTGTCGATCACAAAACCAATTTTCCATAACTCCTCAAGCCATATCCGCATTTCTGCAGATATTGACCAATAAGCCGAGGTTGAGATGTGAATAGCGGAAGTCAAGTTGACGGCGTCTTTTCATGACCATACACATGTCGAGACGTCAGAAGGCAGAAGTCCATACAAATGCGACACGCCTGCTACGTATGTCGCTATCACGACATCTGGACGATTCTACCCTTCACCGGAGTTGCACAAACCGACGCGCTGATAAGATTGCAGCTGCATAAGAATCACTGTTGGATTAAATTGCATAAGATCATATCCGTGGCTTTGGAAGTCTGGACATCATCACCTTCGAACATTCGACCTTGGCACTATGGATGGACTCATACCGGCTCTTGAGGGGCTTGGAAATGTCACCTTCATTAACAACCTTCTCGACTCCACCGGAGTTTTAATCTCCATTCTCCCGGACCTCCTACAGAATGGCAACAGTCCCTTGGGACTACTCCCAACACCTATTCTCCCAGCCTTCCTAGGAGGATCCCAAGGCGTTCCCTGGGGTAATTACACAGCCGGAAACGCCAATGCCTACGAAACGACTCCCGATACTGGGGTAACGAGATACTACGATTTTGATATCTCTCGGGTCATGCTCGCGCCGGATGGGATCGAGAAGGAGATGCTCGTTGTCAATGGGCAGTTTCCTGGTCCTTTAATCGAGGCGAACTGGGGCGACTGGATCGACGTTACCGTGACCAATTCGATTGGAGAGCCGTACGAAGGCACAAACTTGCACTGGCACGGGTTGCGACAGAAAAAGACGCCTTGGTATGATGGTGTTGCTTCGGTTCAGATGTGTCCCATCGCACCGGGAGAGACTTTCACATACCGTTTCCAAGCGGACTTGTACGGCTCGAGTTGGTATCACAGCCATTACAGCTCTCAGTACGCTGGAGGTCTCTTCGGTCCCATGGTCATCCACGGCCCAACCGACAATTACCCACCTGGCATTGGCGAAGTGGTTGATCTCGGTCCAGTGATTGTCTCGGATTCGTATCCAACAGACTACTACACCCTTGTCGAGGCCTCTATGAGCACGAACCCTCTCATCGCCGAACTTGTCACTTCTACGGACACTCTCATCCAAGGCAAAGGTAATACAGACTGCTCCGCTGCGCCCGCCGGCTCCAATTGCACCAGCAACGCCGGCCTCGCCAAGTTCAACTTCAAGCCTGGACGAACACATCTGCTTCGACTGATCAACACGTCCGCCGCGGCGTTCATGATCGTCTCTCTCGATAGCCATATGATGACAGTCGTAGCCAACGACTTTGTCCCAGTCAAACCATACACAGTCTCCCAAGTCCAGCTCTTCGTAGGCCAACGCACAGACGTTCTCATCACCGCCAATCAACTTGCAGGCGCCTACTGGCTCCGCGTCCGCCAGCCCGTCCTCTGTGCCCTATCGACCCAGCCCTTCGCTTTGGCGGCAGTCTACTATGACGGCGTGAACACAACCACCAAGCCCCTCTCCCTCCCGAACCCAGACTTCATCGAACCAACCCTCATCAACTGCGGCAACGATGCCCTGACCCTCACAGAACCCTACTACAACATCCCCCTGGAAGAACCAGATACTACCGTCACCATAAAAATTACCCAAGCCGTCAACGCAAGCGGCAACGTCCACTACGAAATGAACGGCTCGACCTTCCGCGCAAACTACAACTACCCCCTCCTCAACCTCACCTATAACGGAAACACCTCCTATCCCGACGATCCGGAATGGAATGTCTACAACTTCGGCGAAAATGAGACCATTCGGATTATCTTCGAGAATGAGGTTCCGTTCGGACATCCGATGCACGTTCATGGCCAGAATATGTACGTGGTGGATGAGGGGGTTGGGGCGTATGATGGGTCGAGTGTGGTGAGGCCGAGTAATCCACAGAGGAGGGATACGCAGAGTTTGAAGCCTAATGGGTATTTGGTGGCACAGTTGAAGAGTGATAATCCTGGGGTGTGGCCGTTTCACTGTCATATCGTGAGTTGATCGGACTTTGATGTGGAGTGTGAAAAGCTGACTTTCAGTAGGCTTGGCATGTGGGACAGGGACTTTACATCAATGTGATGCAGAAGCCTCACAATGTCACCCAGATGCATGAGATCCCGGGAGTGGTTGCGCAGAGTTGTGATGGTGAGTACAATCTGCCCTCCTTCCTGCCTGGCTGAGACTGATCTTTCCCAGCATGGTGGTCATACACCAACAACGGCGGCTACGTCGACGAAATCGACGCTGGTGTCAAGTTCAAAGAAGTCCGCATGTTCAAACAGTGATATTCAGTCGACTATATTAACCAAATCTCTGCTTCGCAATCTCTCTCAGTTTCTCCATCGTCTTCTCCTCTTTCCGCCTATGTGCCGCTAATCTCTCCTCCCTCTCCGCAGCCCTCGCTCGCAGGACCTCCTCCTTCCTGACCTCCCGCTCATTTTTCACCTTCTCCTGCACTTTCAATTTCGCTCTGTATCCCTCCACCCCGTCGTCGCCCATGAGCTCGCTCTCGCCTACCTCCACATCCCCGGAGTCTTTCGCGTCGCGGAACTCGCGGTTGACAGCAGCAGTATCGCGCTTCTTCTCCAATTGGCGTTCGCGAGAGCCAGGGTCGGCTCGCGGAAGGACTTCTTCGAGGCGTTCTTTTTGGAGATTACGGTCTTGTTTGCGATCGTAGCGGAGATCGGCGAGTTGATTCGAGCGGTCTTCTTCGACTGCTTCGTTGCGGTCTTGCAGGTCGTCAAGTGTGGGGATTGTTGGGCCTACGCCTTTTCTGCTGGGGAGAGAGGGGCCGTAGCCGTCATCTTCCTCCTCGTCGGCTTCTTCTTCTGCCCTCACTGGAAGCTCTGATCTCTCCCACTTCGACCTGTCTTTCCACCTCTCATCCACGCGCTTCTTCATGTCCGGCTCATACCAGCCCTCGGACAACTCAGCCTGATTCCACTTCTTCAAGAAACTCTTCCATCGTCCCTTCACTTCATGTTCGGGCAGCTCGTCTAAATTCAGCCTCTTCTGCACTTCGAGATACTCTGCGAAGAGTGGTTTGTAGGCTTTGAAGTCGCGCTTGTCGAGCGGTTGTTGGCGGAAGGGAAGTTTCGTGGCAGACTCGGCGGTAGTTTTGTGGTGGTGGTGGTGATGATGTTGGTGTTTGCGGTGCGGAGACCGCGATCGATGGCGTTTCACATCGTCGCCGGTGGATTTGTATGGTGAGCGCGAGCGCGAGCGCTTTCGGGATGTGTGGTGTTGGTCCATTGGGAGAGGACGTTGTGGAAGCGCAGGTGGTTGGTGGGAAGGAGCGGAAATGAGTCCGCCGATGGATGTCGATGTCTCGCTAATTTCTTCTTCTCCATCTATATTCACTTCGTCCGATTCATGTCCATCACTCAAAAGCTCCAGCAAGGCCAAATTTCGTCGTTGCAAAAACAGCAGCACTTGTGCCAGGAACAGCGGGTCGTCAAGCATAGTGCAAATCATGCCGAACCGAGAGCAGGCATGTTCAAGACGCGACACGCGGTGAGGCTATACGAACTACTCATGAGATATTACCAGCAGCATACTTCGGCCAAAATTCTGGCCAAAACGCCTTCCCAGTAGCCGCCGTCGCCAGACATTCTGCACATGACAGCTGAAAGTAGAGGATCCAGAGTTCTCCAGCATCCGAACACCAGGACCCGAAGTTCAGAGTTACAATGGACTCGGAACATGGCCAAGAGCACGCTGCCATCGCGTCATATAGACTGCCAGGTCTGAGCAGTCAGCAAAACGGCATATACCACTGATTTGCTTCCCGTCGTGACTTCCGGATATCTGGAATCCAGAGACTTCGTCGAAGAGGTTGATGCCGGACCATCCAAGCCCGCTGATATTGCTGGACTATCCTCGACTGATATCAGCTCCGATCCTGATGCGCATTTTTTCACACTTCCCAGGACCCAACATGTCAATGAGCCATCGTACACGTGTTGATCGACATCTCAAGCAATCGGGTTGAAGCATACTCTACGACTCGATGACTTGATAATTCAATGCCTTGTCATACCAACAATATGTGCGGATCACATGCACGGAGGTAGCTGTTCCCTACTCCAACCAATCGTCCGACTGAGCTCGACACATCAACCGATTCGTCATCGGAGAAGACATCCGATGCGTTGTGAACACAGCTCATCACTTGCATGAACCGAACACTGTAACGTCAGATACCGACATGGCAGTCGATTGTGCATTTGCAGTCGAGACATGATACCCGTTGACCGGCCTCACTCGCACGCACGCATTCTCCGCTTTTGGTAGCTCGCATATCGATGATCGGTCGATCGCCAATCGCTTTGGATGCAACTCTGGAAGCTTAACAGCCCCTACGCCTCTTATCTTGCTTGCGCCTACACGTGTGACATGAGAAAGCACTCCCTCATGCACACGTTACTGCCAGACGTATGGTAGTGGACCGGTCCAGTTCCGTTGCGAGATCTAATCTTGACGTCTGACTAGGAGGTATCTTCGGCCGTCAATCGATTCTCCGACCATAGGCTATAGGTGGTTCCTAGTCCATCTCGAGCCTCATTGTGTGCGAACAACCTAACAACACAAAGACCGGTACAAAATCCAAGATTTCACGCTGATACCAGCGACCGGAACCTGGATGGAAGTGCTTTTCTTCAATAGAGCAGATTTGGGTGCGCGCCAGCACGGTGTTTAGCTTCATCATGGTGTATGCACATGTACACGCATGCGGGCTGTATCAAAAAAGTGATAGCGGGTTTCCTATACTCCATGGGAAAGAGGATGCAGCTGATATCCTACCGAACCAAGATCGCTTATTTCATGTACCGACAAAAGAACAAAGGAAGCTGGTGACAACAGATGGCTGCCAAATGGCTGGCTGTTCAGCATACAGGGAGTTCACGCTTTGCATTCCGAGAGTACGCATTTATGGCTCGTTGCAGCACGCTACGATTTAAAGGCTACCTCAGAGTCTGCGATGCATCGATTGAGTCCCGCTCCTGTTGCATTGGCCATGCCCTAAGCTTCCCTTCTCGTGAAGTTCGAGGCAGTCCACGTACTGGTTGACAGCACCGCCTTACCATCGGAGAAGCCTCGTGCTGTAGTCTATCGTGCTCAGAGGAAAGATCACGTTTATTAGCTCCGGGGACATGGACAGGTTCGGCCGTTCTCCCCATCCAGGTCACCAGCCCTCGAAATTTAGGGACAGAGCGAGATAACATAAAGTCATCGCCCTTTGACACTCCTCAGCACATTCCCTTGGACATCCTTGACGACCTGCCCAACTACCAGCGACAAAGACGACACGACACGACACGATCACACTCCCCACCAAGATGCATTTACTCATCATCTTGTCCATCCTTGCTTGCTCGCAAGGTAGGTCCACCTCAAACCCTCCCAATATCATACTAAAAGCCACACAGGGGTCATCGGCATCCAGCTTCCACGCGCGGCTAGCTGTCCCACGTGCGACCTCGTCACAGACGTGCTCGTTACTGGACAAACGAATGCAGATGCCCTAGCCGCGTTGGAAAACCTGTGCAAGTTCTTGCCAGTGGACCAAACCCAATGCCGAAACACCGTCGACACGTACGGCGAAATTATCCTCAATATTGGGATGAACGGTGCTAACACGCTTGCGGATGTATGCGTCAATCTGGGTCTGTGTGATTTGTAGGATGGTAAAGCGCGGGAGCGGCCGGGCGATGTTGCGATTAGCATTGCACTTTTTGGGAGGAAAGGAGCGGTCGTAGAGATTAGGTCTTGCTTTTTGTAAGATGGCTGTGGAGGACAGTCTTGGACATGTTTACGATTTCATATGCGATTAGACCTTGGATCGTCCACTCGTTGAACACAAATAGTCTGCAAAGAGTATCTAGGAAGCATTCGCAAACGAAAGGAACTCGAAATAGGAAGGAATTGTGGTGAAGGGTTTAAGCAGGGAAAGAAAGACGGAAGTTGAGTGAGCTTTGGTGGAAGGAGCGGAGCTGAGTCCGCTGGTTGATTGTGGGTCCACGTTGCAGGCGCGATGGACATATGCATTATTTTCTTCGCTCCGCTGTTACTGCAACAACGCATGAACTCATGCATGTACCACTCACAAGTACATCAAATAGGGTATCTTTGCGTCAGCCACCTGCGCTTCTCGCGCAGCCTATCAACCACACTGATCAACCACTCGGAAGACAGATTTCGACAGGGCGTTCAATTTGGGCATCCATACAGTCGACACAAAACAGCCATAATGACCGCCTTCTTTCTGAGGTTGTCGCCGTTTTGGTGCCTTTTTCCTATGTCGACGTTCTGAGACGACCATCCTAGGAGACGATCCGAGGGCACCGCACAGGTTGGCCGTAAGATTTTTGGGTGATGCTAATGATATTCGCTAGCACGATATCGGCGATTGGTTCGAACGAAACCCGAAGCCGCGACGAGACTGGGCAATGGAGTTCAATCCACGGGTGCATGAACGTGTGCTGCGGACAATATTCATGAGGCGGCGGGACAGCTGCCATTCACGGGTCGTTGTGGCTCCTACCTGCGTATTGGCTGTGCTGCTGCACGAGTCTGGTACACCTCCGAGCGTTCGATCGCCTCCTCAGAATTTGTATTAAGAGAAGGATACCTGGATTTTCGCAGCTTGCTAGGAATGGTTTCTGCTGCTGCTCTTGTTGAGGTTGTGTTTGGCGCAGAAGATGCAGAGTTCACAGTATGGAATTGATTGGCAAGCCCCCCAAATCGTGCTTGATGCGCTTTTAGTCTGACTCTTCGCAGGCGAGCGCAGGCAACTTCGCCATCAGGGCAGCATGGCCTAGAGTTTGCCCAAGACAGTAGGGTCATCAAACAACTAGCCTGGGTTGCCTCGCTCTGACGAGCTCGATAGGGCGGCCTGAGCTTCATGCGACGTATAAATTGCGGGCTAGAACTTTCTTCAGCCTTGGAAGAGTCCTACAGGCCCTGTGGGTTGAACCTGCCGGTCAAAACTCGAGAAACAATCCGGCGTCCGAACAAACGGATGAAGCTTTCTTACCGACACAATACCGCCGGGAGTTCGCATATTCCAAAGTCCGTCGTTTCATCGTGGTTCGAGAAGGGCACGATTATTGCATTGTCTTGCCCATCGTCTCGTACGGGAGTCGCGGAGTGGCTAAGCCTGGGACTAAGAAGTCGGACCACGTAGTTGTTTACACTGGCCCTTCCGCCCCTTTGGATGTTCCAGCAGAGCTCCCCGAACCGGGAGAAGAACCCATGAGAAGTCCGGGCATCCGCGTAATACCGGATGATCCCAACGATCTCCTCCATGTCATGTCCCGATTGGATCTTGGCAAGCACCACACTCTTCAGCATAATATCAAAGTCAAGGCTTTTGGTACCATTCATCCTCGTTCGTTAAGGTCGTTGCGGGAACACTTTGCCGCAGTGCTGGGGCATTTGAGTACGCCCTCATTATTGTCTCCAGAGCCACATAATAGTGAGAGCGGATATGGGTTGAACGAAGGACGGTACACAATCTCTGAGATCCGGAATGAGTCCTCGCTAGCGCCGAACGACGAAGTACAACAGATGTCTGAGCAGGTATATGGGACGCGTCCACGATATACAGGCTCTTCGACAAGATTGATCAGTCAAGCGCGGGATGCAGTGAGCCGTCTTGTATCCCAGGGGCTTCCTGCTCAGCAAGCGGTGGAGCAAGTCTTGCCGGGTCTCCAGAGCCGCCTCGGGGTGAGCAGAGAAGAGGCTATCCAATGTCTTGTAGGATGACCAGGAGGTTACAGAGATGCATAAGGCTTCGTGGGGGCCTGCGATTGCCTGACAAGAACCTTTTTAGATGAGATCTTTAATGTTAGGCGATCGAGATAATGCTGTGGAGTCGGGTCTGTGTGAGTACGAGGTGATTTTCCATGGCGTAGGCTCTCGAGTCTCTTTGCGACGTGATTGACGGCGTGAAAGGAGCCTATGTTTGGCTTGAGCGCAATTCCAGCGGGAAGTGAATTTGGAGGTAATGTACTTTCAAGAGAGTCGAGGGAAAAGGGGAGCAAGGGAAAGCAGATAGAAGTCAAGCTTATCTTTTAGCGGCGGCAACTCCCGACGGCACGTGCAAGCCCCGGCGGGCAGTCGTCGTCAAATCTTCAAGTCGTTGCCAACTCCTTCACTCACTCACAACGACACGTCCCCCAAGCAAGCACGCCCGCCCACCACCGCGACTCCTCTCATCACTCACTGTTTACTGCTGCCCTGGTGCTTCCGCCCAGCTCCCTCCACCAGCTGCACACTCATCAGCCTGTGAGAACATCGTCCATACTGGTCCCGCGCTCGCTGCGGACCACGCAAGACACACTCCCCGCTGAACAGTTCGCTAACACTTTTCTCCACACACCGAGCAGGGCCTCGTCTTGGAAGCGCATCACTTGAGGCCGGCCGTCAAGATGAGCCCGCGCTCGCCCGCGTCGCTCGACATGGGCAGCGAGGACGGGGAGAAGGTTACAAGATACGCACCACACCGCAAAGACTACGATGTTGATTCGTCCACCAGACTCGCGTCTTCATCCCGAGCTTCGCGACCATCCGCACGCGAGGCCTTGATGTCCGACAGAAACGCCCACTTCACCGGCTATGGCAAGGACCGTGACCGTTCGCGGTCTCCCTTCCGCCGCGACCGCTCAGGCTCCAGATCTCCCTATCGCGCCGACAAGGACTCGACGAAGCAGAAGCGGAGACGTCAAGACGACCACTACGGCAAGACCGCTTCGGACCCGCGACGTCATAAGGTGTATGAGGACAGACAGTCCCGCGCCCATGGACACAACGCATATCGAGATCCCGACCGTCCTGCCACCGGAGGCTCTGACGTGCCCTACAACGACCGACGCGAACGAATTAGTCGAAACGCCCGTGATCCACTTGGCGAGCGCAACCGAGATCGAAGCCGGTCACCTTATCGAGCACCGCCACCTCCGAGCCGTCAAGGACCTTCTGCCGGGGAGAGTGGGTCAACTCCCAAACGCTCCTTTGCAAATAGTGATTTCAAGGTGAGCACATCCCCATCAGAAAAGGCAGTGGCAGCGGCAAATGGGGAGGAGAGGGCAAAGAGGAAGGAGAACTCAACAACCTCGGACGCCACTTCACGGTATGTGTCCCCAAACACTCTAAGTCTCTCCTGGTAAATCTGATCATCTCCCTCGCAGTAGAGAAGCACAAGAAGCTGCAGAGCCGGAGCAGGAGCTCTCAGAGGCAGAATTGATCGAGCAACGCCGCAAGAGACGTGAGGCAATCAAGAAGAAGCATGCTGCTGCTAACGCGAATGATTCGCTACTGCGCGTGACACTGGAGTCCAATCTTCCCTCCGCTGCAACTACGCCGAAGCATGAAAGCGTGCATGGATCAGAGCACCAGTCTCCCCTGTCTTCTGCCAATTCTCCAGGTACCCCAAGAGATGGCATGTCGGCGCCAGGTTCTCCGGCTGAGTTTGCCGGCATGAAAGATGAAGACTTGGCGAACCCGATCCAGGTAAGCGCTGCCGCCGACGAGCAAGGGCAGTCGGCTGCAGATTACGATCCCAACGAAGACATGAACGAGGACCGGCCAGAGTTCAAGCGTCAGGATGTGCAGGATACTGCCGTCCACCCCAAGGACGTCGACCTACCTCCTACATCTAAGAAGACTGCAGACGACTTCGATATGTTCGCCGATGACGACGACGACATGGATATGTTTGCTGTGGAAGAGGAAACCGCCAAACAAGCGGTGTCAAAACAGGCCAGAGCATTGGACGAGAGCCTCCTCGACAATTGGGATTATCCAGACGGCCATTATCGCATTATCAATGGCGAGCTTCTGGATGGACGATATGCTGTTGAGCAACAAATCGGCAAAGGAACATTTGCCACTGTCGTCCGAGCGCGCGACTCCAAGACTGGCAACAGTGTGGCCATCAAGATCGCCTGCAGAAACGACACCATGCTGAAGGCCGGTCAAAAGGAGATGCAATTCTTGGTGCGCTTGAATGAGAGAGATGCCGACGACAAGCGGCACATTATCCGTCTACTTGGAGACTTCACCCACAAGGGCCATTTGTGCCTGGTCTTTGAGGGCTTGCAAATGGATTTGCGTGAGGTTCTGAAGAAGTTTGGCCGAGACGTCGGCATCAATCTTGATGCTGTCAAGATGTACGCCTATCAGATGTTTCAGGCACTACAGCTTTTAAAGAGCGCAGAGGTCTTGCATGCCGACTTGAAGCCCGACAACATCCTCATCAACGAGAAGCGTACCTTGATCAAGATCTGCGATTTTGGTACCGCCACTCTTCAACAAGACGCCGAGCTCACACCATACCTCGTCTCGCGCTTCTATCGCGCACCAGAGGTCATTCTGGGTATGGACTTCGATTACGCTATCGACATGTGGGCGATTGGGTGCACGCTCTACGAGCTTTATGCCGGCCGGATTCTGTTCAACGGCTCTGACAACAATAACATGCTCCGCGTAATTCAGGAATGCCGCGGCAAACTCCCAAATCGTCTCACCAAGCGCGCCAAACTGGCTGACAAGTATTTCGACGAGAACTTCACCTTCTACGCCTTTGAGCGGGACAAGATGACGGGTAACCTGGCTCCACGTCCAATGCATTTCAGTCAAGGTCTTCCAGGCCGGGACTTGAAGTCGCGTCTTGGTGGTAATATCAACAAGATGAAGCCGGATGTGCTCCGGGAGCACAATGCGTTTGTCGATCTGCTTGACAAATGCCTCCAGCTCGACCCAGAGAAGCGTATTAAACCGAAGGATGCTCTTCATCATCAATTCTTCAATAGGCCCTTGCTCACCAAGCCCAAGGCCTCGGTTACTCCAGCACCGATATTTCGTCCTGTGACCCTGCAACATTCCGGATAGAATGCGAGTGCTCGCGGCAGGGTCCTTGGTGCGCCGGGCAGTCTGCGTCCGATTGCATGTGGTACTCGAAAGCAGATGTGACAGATGTGACACGGTTTCGCGGGGATTAATGCCATACTTCTCAACACATCAAGCACTCGTCATCTATTCACATCGCAAGCGTATCGATCCATTGTCGCACTCATCACCACCCGGAAATACGATTGGACTATAACTCACAGTTGGTTCGAAGACTGTGGCTATGTTAGAGGGAGGGATTGATGAAGTGACATGGTAATGGAAGAAGCAGGCAGCAAAATTCACGGAAAGAGTCAGGACATATCGAGCACCCAATAGATCGGGCGGATGAATACAAGGCAGTTCCATCCTCGACTCATCAATGACACTCATTTCCCATGCTCCCCTCTGACGATTTGTTACCCGACGATGAATTTGATGACTTACCAAAGTTGCCTCTGCCTCTGCCTGGGCATTTGCTGCTGCTGTTTGCACTGGCGTCAGGGCACTAGTGAGTGAGATCGGCCCACCCCGCTTCTTTCCTCGCCTTCACAATTTCTTGAAGTCAGAGTTGTCACTCAGAGACAATATACTCCTGAGGTCTGCGGAGCTAACACTCGCTTCTGGAGCAAGGCTGACCAAGAGAGGATTTACGTACTCCGACTGGTTAGTTTTGCGTCTCGAGAAACACCGTCTAATGCGTCTCGAGAAACACCGTCTAAAGCGTTCTGGCTTCTCATACTACGTATTTTATCTCGAGTCGATCATGGCTAGTCAATCGCACTTCTGCGCACAATGCGACCGGCTCTTCTTTCAAGCAACCGATAGCGATGCTAAAATCACCCACCATACAGGAGCAGCCTTGCAGCAATGCGCAGAATCGCGCGTTTGCGCATCATGCGCAAGTCCCTGGATCAGGTGATCCAGCCAGCAACAGAACGAATTGACTGGTAGTTTGGATCCTGGAGACGACTACTACCAACTTGACAACCGGGAAAAACGCCTTCTGTGCTCATATAACGGTCGTGAACTGCAGTTCATTCTGCCAATTCCGGCGCAGACTTAGGCAACGCAGCTATAGCAGTACTGAGCCCCAGATTGTCTGTATAAGAATTGAGCAGAGGAACCATGAATGTCAAACCCCCGCTAGCTCTGTAAGGACAAGTTGAAGCCTCTGACTTTACCAACTCAATTGCATGTAGAGCCAAGTCATGGGCTGACAGTTGCATCAAGAATCAAGCTCATGCACGTGCGGCGGTGGAGCGGACGAGTAGTACAGTCTGCTCTCTTCCCACACGCTTGATCGATGCAGGGACGACAGTCCAGCCAGTTATCCGGTTGTGCACAACCAAATTCTTTCGCTCTGATATAAGATACATCGCTCTCAGCCATCGTTGGAATCAGGGCACTACTCCGCGGCTCAAACAAGACAACATCAACGCAATGCTGAAGAATATCCGCGCTGGTATCCTGCCTAAGACTTTCATGGACCTCTATCGTTGCGGCAAGAATGCTGGGAATACAATACGTCTGGATCGACTCACTATGTATTATTCAAGAGTCCAAGGATGATTGGTACCAGGAGGCGGCGCGGATACCCGATTAGTGAGTCTATCCAGAGATGCTTTCTTCACGCTGTTTATATGATGATGTATTGACTCTAAGAGTAGCGACGAGTTCTCGTATCGGACATTTTCCTGAATCTGACGCACAATCGGACCTCTCAGCTCAAGCCTAAAAATGAGTGTCTCCTCTTTCCCGACCACCATTATGTATGTCCCAATGACCAGGCCTGGTCACGAGAAGTGAAAGATTCGCCGCTCAGCCGACGCGATTGGATATACCAGGAGCGTCTTCTCTCATCGCGCATCTTACACTTTGGCAGCACACAGGTTCTCTTCGAATGCTCGGAATGACAGTGCTCAGACTCTCGTCCGAAGGACTTGAGGAAGAATATCTTTGGGGAGCAAGACTTCAGGTCTCTAGGACCTACTCTCATCGCCAATAGACTCGAACACAACGGAGATGAAATCAGGAAATGGGCGACCCATTTCTGGAAAACCACAAACGCCCGATATTTCTGATGCTCTTTCACGTTCGTATTCGATCGGCTTGTTGCACTGGCAGGAGTTGCACGGCGCCATCAACCACTGATGCTATCGTTGGCGGATGGTAAAGAGCCTTCATTTGGCAGGATAGCAGACAGAGACACCGACCAGAAAGTTCCACCATACTTCCTTGGAATCTGGCTTTGCAACAGTAATGCAGTACAGATGCTGTGTTTTTCGATCAGAGACATCCCTCTGCAACCACAGCCACACTCCTGCCAACAAACTACCCTTCCTTCGTGGAGCGTCGGAATTGTAAGCACCAGCGTTGAGTTTCTTGTTTCCGGCACATCCACTCCTGAGGCATTTGAGACTGTCGCACAGATAGTTCAAGTCGATGCCGACTTCGAGGATGACTCGGATGCCTCAATCTGGACCAGTCGAATCAAGCCTGGCGCAGGAGCAACCTGGCTCATAGGCAAGATGGCGCCCGTGCAACTCTCGACAGAAGTGCTAAAACAAGTCAGTCGAGAGGCTGACAAGGAAGAGGCACGACGGTTGCTGGTGGAAGCTGGAGCCTGGGATGGTCATCCGCTGCTTCTTGTCAATGGAGAGATCTAACGATGGGCATTCACGGGTGATAAGCCAAGACAAGACTCAAAGGGCAATCAATCTAATTCCTCTCATTTCGACGCCTCCCCCGAATGGTCTGGGGAGTGTTTCGCCCTTAGAATTTGCGCAGATAATAGCGAGGGCCAAGTTCACGGCTTGGTCCTCGAGTGGGTTCGCCATATCAAGGGTTGTTTTCGCCGAGTCGGCTACTTCTCATTGAAGGGAGAGACTTTTGCAAATGCCGTGATGCAAGTGAGCGGGAAGAGTCTACAGCGAAGGTACTACGAGAGCATAGAGAACGATGACCAAGTACGTATAAAGCTAATATGAAAGGAGAATGAAGAGAAATTAGTGCTCTTGAGGTACAGTGTTGTGATATTTGGCTTTACTAGCTGATGACAATTCGGTGTCTTACTCAAAGGCCTTCCGTGGAAGTTGAGTCGTATGTGTCGCTTTCTGTAGTCGTCTTTCTCAGAATCAAAACTTGCCACTATGTTAACAGACCTGTAGGTCCCAATGAGCGTGGTTGGAGGGAAGTTCCGCTGTGGGTTAGCGTGAAAAATCCTTAAGTAAGTGAATGAATCTTCGCTCCGAACGGTCCGATATCTTGGTACCGTTTCGCTCATCACTGCAGGCGAGTGTTTGGGCAAGAATTTTGCCTCGTAGTGTTGATTCTGTGGAAGTAGTCCCACGCCGAATGCAGCTTGTATGCTGTTGGAAAGCAAGCAAGCAGTCAACGGAGTTTCGAAGAACGACCCTTGCCTGAAAATGGCATGAAGCCGAATACAACAGATGCGTTGGAATTTCGAATTGGGTGAGACGAACGACCGAGAATGGAGTGAAGCTCAATGCACATTTCATGCTGTTGGAGAGTAGCATTTCGGTGAGATGGAAAAGCACAACGGAGCTGTCTTGCCTGAAACTAGATTGAAGCCGAATTGTTGGATGACTAGATAAATCACCCGTTGAGCCTTACCTCTCATGAAATGAAGCCGAATGTGATATGCATGTTGGCAGTGGGTGTACAGCCGGCCGCCGGTCTTGTGGCCTGAGGAGCTTGGGCCAGTATGGAACATGGCGCCATAGCTTCACGTGCGTTTAGTTTCTTTTTGCGAGTTGAGGTGAATGGATACATGTCAGCCGGAGTAACCGGAGACCGAAAAACAAAAACTAGAAAGCTGATGCCTGAGACCTGCGTCATCCACTTGAGCGGTGTGTTGGATTCTCTTCATAGGCGGGAGACGGCTGATCTCAAAAAAAGGAAGTCCGCTAAAAGTGAAGTCAAGATAGACGAGGTCGAGAACGCGTGGCATGTGCAGAAGGCAGCACAAGAGTTCCCGCTCCTCCATCCATCGTTGGAAAGGAGGGTGCTAAGCCCGGTGAATAGTCTTGCGCCATGTTGGTAGCTTAAGACGTCTTCATACCCTGAGCGACAGTGCATACTGCAGGGAGACCAAGACCAGAAAGATCTGAAAGAGGGAAAGGCCATGTTGGGCAGGAAATTAGGGTATTTCTTCCTTCGCCGACCCTGATCCACGGCAAGCAACGAACTAAAAGGTATGTCGACATCGGATTCGGAGGTGTTGGCGCTTTCTTCGAGGGGAAATTGGTCACATGATGGTCTGGGAGGACATCTCTCCGGAGTCCTAGTAGGCCTTTAAGATCCACTCGAGTAGGGGAGAACCCATCGGATTCGGTCTCATGGGTCTTTTTCGTTCGTCCTCTTCCTTCGCCAACGGCATACCGCAGCTATAGGAATTTAGGGTAGCAATTGATGCTAAAGAATTAGATCATCCGGATTCCGGTTGGTACTACCATTTCTCTTTTATCCCCGGATTTTTAGCCACACGCTACGCTTCGCAGTCCCGAAGGATAGTAGGACATGCAGGGTCGGACAAGGCCAAAGCGTCTTCATGAAAGGGGTTTTCGGAAAAAGCCATGTTGTTGTTGGTCTACAGCTGTGCCTTCCCCAGTTGCTATGCAGGTCCGAGGAAGATGGTCCAGGCAGGGCAAAAGAAGGTTCTTCTCAAGTCTATCACCTCCAACGGCAAATCAGGAGCGCCAGCTGAGAGATGCCAACAGATTGTGCATTGTCGGTCACGCGATCATCGTGTTCCATTCACTTCGAATCAGGTATATTTCCTTTTTTTGTGGGTACTGTCAAAATTTGATATTTCGGTGCGGGTCGAAGGAACGACAAATCTTTCCAGTTGTCCAGTATCCTGCGATGAAACGCCTCCGGGGAGCGGTGTCTCCGATATTCGCTGCGAAGTCCTGCGGCCGTAATACTCAGATGCGCCCATGGCGTGTCAGCATCTAAGCTCTTCCGAACCTTTCCTTTGAAGGCAAGCCATTGTCTTTCCGCCGAGAGGATATTCGACGTCCGAGTGTCGTGATGGTGTTGGTGAAAGCAGACTATTACCTGCAAAGTCCTGGCATGTCCGTTATCCCGCACGAAGGAAGCTTACCCGCATGTTCAGCTGAAACTTGAGCACACGTGATGCACCGAAAAGCCCCATTACACCCTTTTCTGATTGGTGTGCGAGATTCACTTCGAAAGCCAAGGGTTGAAATCGGGTTTATCTACAAAAGCTCTAATGAAAAGCAATAGCAGATCTTCACGGAGGCACCGAGCCTGCAAGAGTCCAAATAGTCAACGCAGTAGTCTGAGCGCAAGCGTATCGTTATACAGCTTCGTAGTGTACATGCAATGACTGTGGGCGCATTTACACGTCGGCGAGCGACGGCCCGTCTCTCAAAGCTGCAGTAGTAGAGAGCAAGTCGCTGTCAAAACTTGATTTCCGCTGCAATAGATGCGGCCAGCGAGATCCAGCATCGGACGCAGTTTTTATCAGCTTGTTCCAAACCGACAGTTGTTCCTGAGGTCAGCTGAACAATCTGGTCCCGACAGTGCAGTAGCTGCATCAACGAGCATATCAAATCTGGTACCTTATACAGTCTTCGAAACGCTTGGAGATTCTCGCTGGACGATCAATAGAGGTATACTGTACGTACCATGGGGCCCGCGCGGCCAGCTGTTGCGAAACAGCGTGGTCTGTAGCTGTCATGCCTGGCCTCGCAGGCGCCACAAGCGACACCCAGATGATAAAGTGTAGTGCATGGTTTGGTCGATAGTAAAGAGAGTCTTATGCGGTCTCAGGCCTGCTGCATCTACCGTATAAAATCGAGACACGAGGCTAGCGGCAGCTCTATTGACCTTGAACAAAGATTGATCTAAGCCAATATGGTGATGGCCAGCTGCGTGGTCGACTGCAGACGATGGAGGAGGCCTGCAGGAGGAACAGCAGAACGTTTGCTCACTGGCTTGATGTATGCACGTCCGCGGCATCGGACTTCCCGAGGTCTCCTGCCGCCGCTAGAGACGACGCGCACGTTATTCTCAGAATTCGTGATTGATTGTGGTAGGTGGTACCACACGGTATACAAGTTGAAGACAGGTCGGCTGGCCGCAGCACTGGAGGCGAGTCGGTGCTACTTGGCACGGGTCACAACGGGAAGCTGCTGGGTCGTTTGCGAATGTGACAAGACTGCTTCTCGCAGCACCGGTGCCATGGGAGACTCGTCGATGCATTCCATCTCTTTTGTGTATCCTTTCCTGGGAGGCCTCCAAACGCCGAATGTCGCAAAGCACCATCCCGTTCCAAAGAAAGGCGAGAAGGAATCAGAAAGGATGTTCCAGAGTGGATCTCTTTCGTCCCTTTGTGGAAGCTGTGATCAGAGAGACGCATGCATGAGTGGGATCCAGCTTGAGCATGTATGCTGACGTCGATATTATGCGACTCTCACCTCTCCAGTCGCACAGAAGTGCCGTTGCACATCAAAATCTGTGTGCTTCCTTGTCGAGCGGGAACGCGGCAGGGTGAAACTCCATCGGAATGCAGTCCTAGGGAGTGTGTACGACGACATTCTTTCCTCCTCGGCTCGTGGCACAAGGAAGGCCATCGCACAGAACACATGTCATACGGCTGTTTGCTTGATCCAAAGTGTCGTGTAACTCGCCACTGTGCTGGGACGTTGTGGCTGCCGAAAACAGTGAGCAGAGTCGCCGAGATGGATCCAATGCATTGCATTGCTTCTCAGTTCATTAGTAGCGGAGGCAATTGTTTGGAGAACGCAATGCGGTTCACGCGGATGGATGTCCTCGTCTTGCAAAAATCGCTGCCGTTGGGAAGAATGCAGGTGGTATCACGTTGATTGTTGTCGGGAAAGAGGGATCCATCGCCTGTAGGAGGTACATCCGGTGGTCGTCGTTGCTGTATTCTGCGTGTCCCATCAGCTCAGGCCCACCACAGCACAAACCTCGCCTCAACAATCGCGCCTCCGTCACATGATCTTCATTCCGCATGAAAGAAGGATTGCCTTGTTCCACCGCGGAACGACGCAAGAGAAGACGCCTCCCAATCCAACGACTCAAGCAAGCCGCCACTATGGCGGCCTCTCCACGTGCCAAACACAGAGGCGCAGGATGTGTGATGGGAATTTCCGCCCTGCACTTCGCCTCCTGAGTGCAGCAAGGCCAGCCATGGTTGGCTGCCTCAGCAAAAAAGGAAAAAACTCAGATCGACGGTTCGACACATCCCGCCTCGCGTTTTCTCATGCACGGCAAACCGCAGGCGGAGTCAAATCCTAAGTAGTGAAATGCCTGCTTACGGTGAGCGGGGCGTAGCAATCGGACAAAATCTCTCTTAGCGCGCTACGTTCCTTGGCGGTTGGAACGTCTGTTGAAGGGTTCATGAGCCCGATAAGCAACCTTGTAATTAATTTTGGTTCGACCGTATATGCTCGAGGTGTTGTGTCAGAGCGTGAGCGGGGCTTCTCCGACTCCATGGTCCTATTCTAAGAGCATTCGACCGTTCGACTCAGCAATGTGGAAGAGGAAATGGAAAGACCAGGTTCGAGTGAAAACCCCCGCGAGGAGGGCAAACAAGTCCGAATCTCTGAAAGGCCTTGAGGCTGAGTTAATATACAATCATTGTAGTGGTAGTGGCCAATCATAGTCCACTGCATTTGGTACAGGTTTCCGATCATCTTTAGCACATCATCGTTCCCCAAAGGCGCCAAACAAAAATGCTTTCTCCAGCGTCTTTCCGCCCTGTTCTATAATGCTCCCTAGAGCAAAGTGGCCTCCCTGTGGCACACTCCAAAGATTTCCTTCTCCCAAGCTTCCATTCCGTACAAAGTGCAACAATCAGACAAACTGATGGGGGTATCTGGTACAAAGTCCTTTTTCCGGTTGGGCAAAATAAAACAAAACAAAAAAGCGCTTTCTGGATCTGACATCCGTTTTCGTCGTATCGTCATGGAACGCCTTGCGTGAAAAGATATTGGTCCAATATAAACATCCAGAATGTGAAACAAATCGTCGTGATTAGAAGGTTGTAACAAGCCGATGGGTCGTGTCTCAGAAGGTGGGAGTCCAGGCATGTGTGGGCATATTGAAGTTGGCGAACAACTGGCCATACTTCCGCAAGTCGGGGATGTTTCCGAAGAACATGCCTGAAGAAGAGACAACGGGGGCCACGGACTTGGGAGGTGACGTATAAGCGGTAGGTTGAGGGCTGCATTGTCCAGAACTGGGTCGGCTGAGGATCACAGGCTGCTGAGATCCATAATATTCCGAAGATGGGCTGGACGGGTATTGTTGCGCAGGCAGATCCAAACGTGGGACCTGCTCGCAAGCGCCGGCAAAGGCCAGCATGGCCGAGTCCACGGCCTGCTCGACCGGGCTATATGGAGGAGTTGGAGGAGCTGTGGCAGGACCACAAGATCCTTGGGTTGTCAACCTCGAGCATCTGGTCACCAGATCATGAAGCTCGTCGAGGGAGATTCTCCTGTGAGGATTGACTTCAAAGATCCGTTGCAGAATGAAGTTGAGCTCATCCGAAATGGGAAGGATCGATTTCAAGAAATTCCGGTCGCGCATGAAGGCCCGGAACGTAGAATCCTCCATGGATGCTCGCTTCCATGGATTGCGGCCGCAGGTCAAGTTCACCAGAATGACACCGAGTGACCAGACATCGTTAGGAGCGGAAGCATAACACGAAAATGGTTTCGGGTTCGATGATTGGCACTCTGCAAGATTATCAGTATCGTCCAAATGATGGTAAAGAAGAGACATACCTGGTGACATGTAGAATGTTGAGCCGCATCCAAAGTCTGAAGTGATGCGATCCTGTGTGGCCAAACCAAAATCTGCGAGCTTGGCGGTCCATCCATTGTCCGTGACCAAGACGTTCTCAGGCTTGAGATCCCGGTGGTAGATACCCTTGGAGTGGCAATGCTTGACAGCTGAGAGAATCTGCATAAACACTGACTTGGCCTTGAAGTCGTCGCCAACATAGCAGCCTTCCTCAGTGATTTTGGCAAAAAGGTCGCCTTCCTCGCAGTACTCAATGACAACATAGGTGCAGTCGGGGCTGTCCAATATCTTCATCAACGAAACCACATTGGGATGTTGGCTGGCCTGGTAATGAAGGGAAATCTCGCGGTCCTGGAATTTCTTCTGTCGTTGATCCAGGCCAACCTTGGGTAATGCCTTCACGGCATACTCAGCGTTGGTTAATAGGTCGTGCGCCTTGTAGACGGTTCCATAGGCTCCAACTCCAATAATCTTGGTCAACTGAATGCTACCGGCCAACACCACGCCAAGATACTCTTCTGGGCTGCATAGTCCAGAAGGCTTTGGAGATGGCGGAGGGGTCGGGTACATAGTCGGCCTTGGAAAGAAAGGTCCGTCCCAAATGGGTCCGGCAGGAATTACTTGCTGCAAACACTCATAGGCCGTCCAATGAGAGTGGTCCAATGGCAAATTCCGACGGAACAGAAAAAAAAGCCGGGAACACACTGGTAATGCCGTGAACAGGTGAGAATGCCCAGCAGCTGTTAGAGGGCGAAAGATGGTCGATTTGTAGAAAGTGTCGTTGAGGCTCAAGGAGGATGAAGTGAGGCGAGATCACTAGTCGAGGTCCGCGCTGAGGATGATGTAGTCCGGAAGGCGAATGGCGGGGCGTGTGTGATAAAGGCAGCCAGACCTGCACAAGGCGGGACGTCAAGCAGAGATATGGGGAGAAAGGATTGGTCGGCCAGGGGTATGACAAGCGGCGAGGGAGGGGTGGTAGAGAGAGGTGCTTGTGCTTGCTCGCAACAGCGGGTAGGCGTTAATTAGCTGGGGAGAGGATGATGAGTCTTGGGTGTTGTTAAGACGACACATCTCCATGCCCCAAAGCGATGCTAGCGGGCAGGCTTCTGGTGCTAGCTGCATGCACGACAAGGTCTCATGCACCATCCTGCCATCGCATGGACTAGCGCAACTCTGCTGCTGGTGCGAAGAAAATAGGCAGGCTTGGCGCAGACGACGTTTCGAGCTGCTGGGCCTGCCGTTAGTGCGCATGCATCCCTGCACCACGCTTGCGTGTCGTTGGTCCTCCGGAAAGGGCGTGGATGAGCGATGCGAGGCCGGCGCCACCGCCAGCATCTGTCCACCTTCATTTCCTCGCTGCACGCATCCCAGCGCCTTTGTTGGCCGCACGGGCCCTCGGAGCTTGACGCTCAGCGCTGCCGCTGCTGCTGCCCTCTGCTGTGTGGCCCGTTTCGACTAGCCCCCTTGAGCGCGCAGACAACGAAACGCCCGGGCGCCTCTCGGTTGGCCACGCACTCGTCCCAGTCTTTGATGCGGCGGCAGTCATGACGCTCTGTGCAGGCTCAGCGCTGGACGGCGGGCGCCTGTGCGAGCCCGCTCGATCCTGTCCAGCGGCTCGGTGCAGGGCGAGTCGCCACGCCTGGGTCTGGGACTGGGAGGGAGGTCGGCGGCGTGATGAGGTTGGATGGAGCATCACCTGCGAGCTCTCGCTGCAAGGGTTGCCCCGTCTTGCCTTGATTGGCTCACATCTGGCCTGAGGCAGATGGTCATTCTGAGTCTGTCCCTCCTTAGCGAATTCAAAGGAAGAAGCCGGCGAGCCAATCGAGCGCCACCGTCGTCCGGCCGAGCCTGCTGTGCTGCGCTGCTCGCTGCTCTCACGCCGGAAACCAGAGGTACAAGCGCCGGGCGTTACGTGAAAGCCGTGCATCATCATCATGCCAGGTCCACAGAAATTTGCTCACGAATTCCAGAAGATCGATCATGCAAGCTAGAACCGAGCGTTACCAGACACGGGCTTCAATTCTGGCACCGTCAGCACTTGGCACAACTCTCTCCAGAGCGGGCCCACAAAACCCACCGTACTGCCGAACTCTATCCTGTTTGAAGCAGTTACCGTTGTCTGGTGCTGATTGGGCGGCCGTACTTCACAATCAGAACCGAGCATCAAGCTGCGGCAGAAAATTGACGAACTATTGTGAGACAGACACGCACTGCGCCCCGGATGGCTCCAGTTGCACAAGGACATCGGCATATCGCCGTTGTTGAACTGCGAACATCTTGTTGGGAGAGAGCGAATCAGTGCAGGTAATGACGTACCACCCGTATTATTCGCCCCCCGATCATTGCGAATAGGTAATGCTCCTTGTGCCGCTGCTACACAGCCTGGCAATCGTGAAATAACGATGAGGCTTGCGACAGAGATTGCCTTCTAGCCAACGCCTGATTTGGTGATTTTTCTGGCTGATCACCGGCGTTACGGGCTTCATGCGTCAGCCTGGAAGTGATTGGCTGTGTCTATTGTGACTTTTGCGTAAGATTATTCACATCAGCCTGGCGCATTCTGCTACGGGAGGCGAAGATCAGGTGCTGCGTCCGATATTGCAAAGAAACTGCTAGCCGTTGGATGCCGTCGCCAGGCGTTTGGCTGTGCACGATCTGAACATCCTCATCTCTGCGGTGGATAACGTTTTTGGCTGGCACGCCTTGACTTGCCTTTTCCCGTGCCCGAGTGAGTCAACGATCCGAGACAACAGGGCGAAGTGCCGGAGATGATCACGTGTGTGCTCGTCCATAGGATCAGCGCAGCAATAATCTCATCACAGCCGTGTGCAGCGGAAGACAGACGTGGCTTGTTTGCTGTGCCACAGCAGCCGCTGCTCGCAGTCTCGTATCCTGCAGGGTCTGCACGCTGATGACAAGCTGGTTGGCAGCCGCACCAGTGCGAGCCACGTCAGAGCACCACCAGCCGAACCAAGTTTGAGTCCAGACCTCGTGGCCTAGCGCTTCTCGCATCTCCTCCCGTCGTGCCTTTTCTCTTCTCATACTTGGGAGCGGCCCATACGATGCTTTGCAGTAGCTCCACCGTTAGCTTGGCCCACCACACGAACCTTTCACTCACCTTCCAGCATCATCACCAGAGCGCTTACCTCTTTCAAGCCGAAGTCCTTTTATCTCGAATCCACGATGAGTGCATCGACGTACTACTCCCGCAGCATCGCATTCACATCAGGCGTCCGGCGGCAGCCTTCTACAGGCCGTCGTCCTAATTCCAAGTTTCGAAACCTTTCGATACGCCCCATGTTGCCGACATGATGCATGCTTATCCGCAGCTTTCCGTCCGCGCAAGGAGCCTTGTACCGGTCATGATTCGCGGGCCCTGAGGCAACGGCGTTTGGACTGTCGATGCAGCCGCCAAACTTCCTCTCCACCTGTTCCGCTGGGTTGCCAGTTTTGAACCATGACCATCATCCGTCAGCACCTTGTTTGCATTATCTGCAAGCTAGCACCGAAAAACCACATATTCAATTTACGCGGCATCAACCATCGATGGAGAAGCACTTTCTGCTCCACAGCAATGAATTGATCGCACGAATCAGGAAGGTCAAGCTCTTCGCAACTCTTCCCGCTGTGACGGATGTGTCGAGAGCCTCGGAATGTCGACGTATCATCCTTGGTATATTCGAGACCCATAAAGTGCTAGGTCTTCGTGTCAGTCGAGACCAATCAACTCGAGCAGTGTTCTTGCGGCACATATTTGTGACATCAAGAAGTTGGAGCAACCCAGACCGCCCCCCAGCGGGTGGGATTTTCCATGCATGTCGCCATGTCTCAGCGACTGATCTGCACACGCGATACCATTCGGAGTCCGGTCCTCAATATCTTTGGCTGTTACTCCTCGCACTGGAAGTACTCCAAGACGGAGGCTCTGCCGTGACCTCCTGGGCATGTCAAGGCATATTGGTTAATGTGAACGGATCCAATCAAAAAAGCGTATATCGAAGCCACAACCTCAGACTGCCTGTGTTGCGTGGTTGCTGTTTTAGGATCCCGCACATCCACAACACCAAGCGACCACAAAAAAGGGGCACAACCAAATTCTCCCATAAGCATCCTTCACGGTTCGCATCGATGACGGCTAGTCCCGCTTCGTATGCTCCAGAACTACTGAGTCGTGCCGCATCCGCATGCGCAGACGCCACGGCTCCACGAAATGTGGAAGCCTCTGACGGCGCTCATTGCCTTGGTGAAAGCCACGAGACCGGGGCGTCCTCCAAGAAGAACAAGGTGCACCTTCGCTGACTGGTAGTGTGTAGGCGCTCCTCCTCGTGATTGGGGCGTCGATATGTTGGTATCCGCGGCGAGACGCTGGGCCCACAGACGGCAGGCTACAAGCACCTGCCTTCACCACTCGTATCGTCGACGATTGTGGTCCCTCAACCAAAGCAAAGCAACTGTGGATGCGTCGTTTGTCTTCTCTTGGTGCCACCCACCTGTCACCAGGCAATCCAGCTGTCCCTTCAGAATTTGACGCTCACGTGAAGCGTCGCACCGCTGGTATTTTCGGCACCGATGTCTCGAGAGGCGTTCACCAGCAAGCCACGAAGTATTCAAATCATTGCGCCAGAATCTGTTGGTTGCCACGCGAAGTCTTAAAATCAGGAGGCGTGACTGGAACTTGCCTTGAGCTGCAGCTTTCGGAGGAAAAACCAGGAAGTGGGCGAATATCGCCGACACCACGCGTGCGGTCTTCCGGGTTCTACGCAGTCATCAGGCGGCTTCCACATGGTTGTCAAACCGACGATCAACTGGTCTAGAGCTCGGCACGCTGTTGACTCGCACGAGTGTCTCGCTCTCTTTGCCCTGGAGCATTCAATGCCGTGGCCAAGAATGCAGCTGCATTGCTGCACGGAGATTTCTCAGCTTCTGCGCCGACCAAGATCGTCCTGGTTCAAATAAAACATTGGGTCGTTAGGGGGATGCTGAACAAGCCACCATAATCAGGTCCAATGCAGTGACGGGATGTAGGGTATATGTGCCATACGCGCCATTGCAACTTCTGATCTTGGCCAAAAGTCTCCTGGTAATTTTGTCATACTCAAATGAAGCATTCGGTTGCCATGGCTAACTCGTTCGCAGTCTGATGGCCCAAAAGCCACGGTTAGAGTCTGAATGATAAGCAGCCAAATTACAGAAGTGCCGCAACAAGAGTGAACTCTTCGCCTTGCTCGTTTCTTTGGAAACTTGCCAGAAGGGCCCAGACCGACAAGAACCTCCTGGCATTGAGTATTTGATACAACTCGTGGGCCTGATCCCTTGCTCCGAGCTTGATGGTATTGTGCGCATCAATCTGGACGGCCGACGAAGCTTTCCGGAGAATTCCAATCGTGGCAGGCATCCTGAGCAAGACCTAGGCCAAGGGAACAACATCGTAATAGATCCACGTCGTTCCAGTGCTGCGAACCGTCGTCCATCGTGGGCCATGTTGGTCACACTCTCCTGGCTTCTCCCTTGTCTCGCAGTTTCACTGTGTTGCCAAGCGGAGCCATCTCAAGCGAATCAACCCTGACTAGATCAAAGAGGTGCGCCCTGTCTATGAGATGGCATGGTCAACATCCCTAGTATGGCGTGATGTTCGCTGCAAGATCAGCATGCTCTTAACCTTGTCCATGCACTCCTACTTTCAAGCACAGTCTCAGCATCCCGCGTCGCACGTAAGACTGAGACTCTTCCGGATTGTGGTACAAGCTTGAGGTAAGTCCTCGTATCGATCTCGAGTACCCCAGGATGCAGCACAAGGACTGGACCTATACCCGACGATTGAGCGAAGTCCGTCCAGCGAAGATCGTCATCTTTCTTCTGAGTTAAGGCATCAACGCTGTCGCTTGGCAGCAGCCTTGACCAGGAGAAAAACAAAACTTCTTGGCAGATTCAAAAAGGCCGCTTGCTGCGCACCATGTCCACGATCGCTTCTCCAAAGTGAAAACCAGAAAGAATTAGTCTCAGGCTGTTACCGGAGTTCCAGCGTTGCGCGATAACTCTTCGTGTTCGGTTCTCAGCACTGCCATCTCGCTTTGGCGTGAGAGTCTCGGATCCAGGACTTCCGTACGAAGCAGAAGGCATCGACTTTCAGCTCATATACCTGCGACTTGCCCAGCAAGAGTTCGAAGGTAAACAGCACACATGCTCAGGACAATGTCCAGGAGGTCACCACCAGAAGACGACCGCTTGGTACCGTAATCCGTAGGCGTGGGTAAGGTTGGCTGAGTCGTCGTGGCTCCAGCATCAGTGTCGCGTAGGATTCTATCCTCCGGCACCTGACACTGGAAGAACCAGCCGGCTCTATGTCGAGCAGGACTTACTAGTGCATCATTCTGTGCAGCGAGCACCTCTGATAGTCGATAGTAGGGTTGCTGCTCGTCTGACATCTTCGTTGACTCTCGCTGATGATGAGCTCATTTTCGGAGGGTGTAATCAAGGCGGGCCGCCCGTGCCAGAGCAGGTACCTTGTTGTCAATGTGTCGCCCTGCTGCGTGCGACCTGCAGTAGTCAGTCACAAAAGGAATGTTGGGTGAATGGTGAGGCGACAGCATGTCGGAAGGGACGTCGCGTGAAGACGGAGGCAACCACGCGATACGGTTCGTGCTAGCGTGAGTCGGCAAGCTCCGACGACATCCCAAATTCATGTGAGTCGAAAAATGCTCGCCCTCCCTCTCTCTTCTTCCTTCTTCTCTTGGAGGTACGTAACCACACAACTCGAGCGTGTGGATCAAAACTAACATAAGCGCAACAGCATATCCACAAGCTGCGAAAATGGTCCAGAAAGTCTACATAACGTACAACCAGGTACGTTAGATTCCATCGAGTGGGTCTCGTGCACATACTCGACACCTCCATATGCCTCATATCCATATGTTCGAATGGCAGGGCTTATATGTGTCCACGAATAGGTACACAAGCTGTGCCAAGATGCCGCTGAGCGCATCCTCGCCGAGTTCAAGCCAGTAAGGAATTACATCTAGACTACCTCGAACTACCTCAAGATACTCATATCACACGAATAGCACCTCATGATCGCAATCGGCGGCGGCGGCTACGTTCCAGCCCGCATCCTGCGCTCCTTCCTTAAACAGCCCGGCCACCCCAACATCCCCATCCAAGCCATCGGCCTCTCCCTCTACGAATCCCTCCCAACCAACTCCCAAATCGAAGAGCCCGGCACCAAAGTCACGCGAACGCAATGGCTCGACCTCAGCAGTCTCGAAATGGCCAACCTCATCGGCAAGAACGTCCTTATCGTCGACGAGGTAGACGATACCCGCACAACCCTCGAGTACGCCGTCAAGGAATTGCAGAAAGATGTAGCGGAGGCAGCAAAGAGTCTGGGTCGCGCGGCGGAGGAGACGAAGTTTTCAGTTTTTGTGCTGCATAATAAGGATAAGCAGAAGAGGGGTGTTTTGCCGGAGGAGATGATTTCTGCGAATAGGTATTTGGCTGCGAGGACGGTGCCGGATGTTTGGATTAATTATCCGTGGGAGGCGATGGATATTGAAGAGCATGACCAGCATGCTTTGAATGGTGAGACAATTCAGTAGGAGGTGGCGGTACAAGTCAGCTCTTGATGTGAAAAACGGCATGACCCGAAACGAGACCTATGTGGCAGAGAAGATTGGGCATGTGGGGCATAAAAATTCCGACTGTTCTTGAGATACACCCATACAAAATTATAGGCTCACCTCCGAAATGAACAATTTCCACTCACAGCTCCCTTTAGAAGAGAGCTGTTCCTCCCATGCTCGGTAAGACTAAATGTCGGGCGAATCTCCATTCCATGGCTCCACTACAATTGCAGTAAATCATTGAATCTCGAGTAGTCGTAAACCCATCCACGGCGCCAAAAAGCCACTCGATCACATAACTTCCGACTACGCTAGTGTAATGTCTCAGAAGAACCGCACACAGACAAAACATACGACTCAGAGAATCCAGGGATCAGACGGTGCCGAGCCTCTTTAAAAACGGACGTAACTACGTGAAAACTGAGACTGGGAATGGTTTGGTGACAGGACCACGGCCTCTGTCCACAATCTCATCACAAAAAATATTTACACAACCTGCCAAACCTAAAACTACCCACCAACGCCGCGCTGGAAGAAGAAAGCCTACTAACTTTCGGCATTCGGGACCATCTCATAGAACAACATATACACTTCCCTCTGCATCCCTAGCACATCACCCGTCTTGCTCTCTTTGATCTTATCGTCTGAAATCCGCCACCAGCGTTCGTTAGCCCTGTTCTTCTTTGGACGACCTAGGATGCTGGATTGCCGCTTGGGTTTCGCCGTTGTATCTACGCTTGTACGTGGAACAGCCGTCTGAGGTGGTGTTGGGAGGCCGGGAGCTGGGACCGATTCCATGGGAGGTTGAAGCTTCCTCCTGTCAAGGGTGGAGGAGGGTCGACTGCGTAGTGTTGATGAGCCAGAGGAGCTGGATGTTGTGGCGCTGGTCGGCGTACTCAGAAATGCGCTCGAGTCTACTGAAAGTGATGGGCTTTCCGCGACTTCGCCGCAGTCTGTATCCTTTGCCGTGCTCGCACCGAGATGTGGACTTGGTACAGCGCTGACTCCTGGACTGGGAGCTGGACTGTTCCTGATGCTGTAGACACCCCCCGTGCCGAGTGATGTTGGCGTTGAAAAAGGCGGATTCAGCACCTGCCGTCGGAAGGACTCGTAGTGCCCGCTGTTGTGACCGCCCTTATGCGTGACTACACCGAGCAATCGGTAGTTTTTGCGGTCCAGGAGGCCGCCTAAGGGAAGACTCTCAGGGAAGGAGATCTTTGCCATGTTCTTCGACGACGCCGAATGTGCATCCCAGACCGAGCGGCTCAGGTGAACTGCAAGGATTTGCGGAAAGGTAGAGACGCGAGTATATCGCGATATCCTACGCTTCGGAGCAGTGGATATGTCCGGAAGTTTGACATCTTTAGGAGGCTTTTCGGGGTCTTCTTCCAGAGCCGCCTCGATCTTCGCACGGTCTGACTCCAGAGCAACGCGGTTATTGCCAGTTGACTTTGCCAGCTGCATAGAACTGACATCCAGAGCATGTTGAAGCCGACATCTGTCGCATTTGAAGTCCTCAATATATTCTTGCTTAAGTAGCTGATCGAAGCAGGTGTTCAACGTGCTCGAAGTTGAGTCGAGAGGTACATTTAACGTAAGGGTGAGGAAAGTCGACATTGACGGCTTCGGTTTGAAATGGCAATGCATGCATTCGACCTGCGACTCCAGTCTCCCTTGAAGAGGGAAGATATTTTCGTCCTTCTCCAGGTCCTCTTCGTTCTGTGTGGTAACTTCGGTTCCATTCGTGTCCAGAGAGAGCATTTTGCTATCTCGTGGACCTTCTTCCGGAATTTCTGACTCCTCCTCTGGTATTGGCTCACTCAAACCATTCCAGCTTCCTTCGAGCCTGTTCTGCCTGAGATGCTTCCTGACCCGCTTGCCAGCAAAGTATTCCTCGGCCAGTCTCTCAACGATGACTTGCAAAAACTCTTGCGCATCCTGCTGTGTCCTGCTCACCCTCGTTTTGAAAGCTTGCTCCACGCATCGTATAAAGCTCGCCGCCGAGATTGTCTTCTTGTAGATGGGTCGTTCATTCAGAGCATCTAGCACCTCTTTCAAGCCTGCTGTTACAAGTCCCTGCTGCAATCCCAAAATCTGCCATTCCGGAGCTTTCTTCTTGTTCGGATTCTGCTTTTCATATTCCAACGCAGCAGTGAGATCGTTGTATACCTCTTCGCCATCCAGTTTCCGCCTGTGCACTTCCCTTATGAGGTATGCACGGAGCTCAGGCAGGCCGGCGAGAGCTTGAAGAACACTGTTGATGAAGCAATCGTTGGCCGGGTTAACCAGTCCTACTACGCCCTTCTTCCGGCTTGACCGTGAGGAATGCGCCGCTTCATCGTCAAAGAAGAATGTCGGACCAAAGACATAGACGAGGGTGATAGCGGCCAAAGAAGCTCCTGCGGCATATGTCGCTATGGTAAGAGGGCGGTCGGGCATCTTCTCCTGGACTAGGCCCGTGCCCGCGATTGCTACGAGAGTCCTTTCCCGGGTATGGGTACGGGGGTTGTTGTCCTTGGGCGGAGATGGCGGGCGGAGCGGAGGCGGGCGGAGGGGGAGGGTATGGTCAGCTCCATCGCCGGCCACAGTCGAGGAAATGGCCAGTGCAGAAGGTGTCGGCGTCGTGGTGAAAGGGGAGCGGAGTGAAAGTTCTCCGGTGGGTGAGAGGTGTGGGCGCGGCCAAACAGCATCCATGTCGTCGGGCAGGCCAATGCCGAGAGCGATCTGGACTTCATTGCAGATCGCGTTCTTTCATCCACCCAACAAACGTCAACGACATGGCTGCCCCTCTACGAACACGAGCAGTACCGCAGTGTATGGCATGTCTGCGCAGCTATGCATTCTCTGAGGCCGCAATATCCTCCTCCCCGGCCTGGCGACAGCAGGTTAGGGGCAAGAAAACCAGCTCCAAATCGACAGGCACGCTGCCAGTGAAACTCCTGAAAGACTGGCCAGGTTTCGGCAGGAAAGGTGGATAAACATACATACTACGAAAGAGATAGTGCTAATGGGATTATCCAGGCGCTATAGTACCCATCCCAAAAGGCCAGATGCGAAATATGTTCTTTCCCAGGCGCATCGCAGAATACGTGACCGTTCCCGAACTCAAGATCCTCCAAGCAAGCAACATCACAATCGCGCGCGACTTCACCTTTGGAAAGGAGCAAGAGGCGGTAGCAGAACTCGCAGGTCCACAAGAAATACAGAAAGAAGCTGTGGATGCTGCAGAAGCAGCGGCTGCGATTCGAGCACAGCAAAGGCGCGCCGAGCCAGAGAAAGTAACACCGGAACGAAGCATAGACCTGCTGGAGATATTCGTGAATCCAGTCTTGGAGTTCTACAGGCAACCCATTGTCGAGGAGAAGGAGCCAGAGGTACCGAAACCTGAGCCGAAGCGGGAGAGACAACGAACAGCGTCGAGTGCGGCTGCAGATCTGTTGGCTGCAAGGACGCAGGCGCCTCTTGAGAACCCGAAGCCCACCGGGCCTCAGGCTATATACGGATCTGTCTCCACGCATGACGTTCTGGTCCATATTCGAGCTGCCATTGCGACACATGACGAGGCTGCGAGGGTGATTGTGCAGGAGAGCGATATCCAGTTCCTGGATAGGAAAGTACGTGATGAAGGCAAGGTGAAGCATGTGGGTGACTTCACGATCGAGGTCAGCGTCAAGGGGACTCCGCAGAAGGTCAAGCGTACTGTGAGGGTCATTCCACAGGAGGCTTGAGAAGGACGAAATTGATGAGAGGCTTTGTAGGTGCTGAACCCAACACTGCAACTGTACTGATGCCATATTGATCCTTGTGAAAAACTTAACTTGTGAATACTGCTTTCTACCCAGTCATCCTCTCTACCCTGTCATCCTCTCTACCCTGTTGCCACATTGACAATGACCAGGACCTCCTGACCGCATCACTTCGCATTTCTACGTCCCAGCATTGAACATCGCAAAATCAATTCCTCAAAAACAATGGGGCACCACGAACTCCTTCTCAACTACAAACCACCCAAAACCCTCGCCAGAACCAACCAACATGTGCATCCTCCTAACACGCACCTGGCCCACCTGCAACCACATGGGCTGCACCTCGACAGAAAAATGTCGCCTCCTCTCCATGCCCGGCATGCACGAATATGACTGTCCCGAAGCCGAGAACATCTACCCAGATACGGTGCCAGATTGGCCGTATCCGGTCTATGAAGCCGTCTTTCAGAGGAGTGTTTCTCCATCGCCAGAGGACCATGTCGGCCAGGTCGGTGTCGGGAAGCACGGTTACGATTTCGAGTCAGTCGGCACGGACGCTGACTTTGAGTGATTTTACTTCGGGTGAGAGTGGTGTGGGTACGCCGGGTTGAGTTGAGGAGTGGATGCGGCGGTCGGGTGGTGAGAGGGAGGAATGTCGATATGACGTGGAAGGAGAAAGTTCCTCTACCTGTAGTGCTTCGACTCCTGCCTCGAGAAAGCCGGAAACGAGCGTCGAGTAACAGCATGGAATGGGAAGAGACTCGGATGCCGTGGCTGACGACAATTCCGAGGGCTACCAGTGCAATGCGGGAATAGCTGCGGAAAGTTAGGATGATGAAGCCGCGCTTTTAGATGCTCTGCAGAGGGAGTTGGAGAAGGATCGACTGATTTTTGGACATTTGCAAAAAGGGAACCTTTCGACGAGATAGCCCACCTCCCAGCTTCTTGTCAGTCTCCTGGCTTGGTCGTAGATTCGTATCTGTCCATCGTCGACTTCAGTTGATATCGAAGATCTGCTACTCATTGTCCTGCACAGCTCGATCGAACTCCTCATTACTAACAGTCCCCATCATGCAAGTTCCTCTCAATTTCCAGACGTCTCCACACTCCCGCATTACGAAGGGAAAACCGGATTCGTAGAGTATACATTTCTTATCCCCTTCGGCGATGTGATTTCCACAGAGGCCGAAGCGGCCGTTGGTGGTTACGAACAAGGGGTAGATGCAAGCTTCTTGAGCCAAACAATCTCAAATGTATTGAGGAACGTCACCACCTGCACCAATACTAGACATCAATGAGCACAGACTGGGATCAACGGCTCCCGTACGGTGCTTTTGGGCTTCGAACAGAAAGAGAGCGAAATCCAAAACGAATCTCTTCGGGTCATGGACGACGAGACAACCGAGAACTTTGTCAAGGTCTAACATTCTGTCTATGGTCCACGTCAGACCAGTGCGCACCACGGACGTCTCTTCCCAGACATAAGCAAAATGCTTGCAGATAGCAGCCTATGTCGACAAATCATCCCGAACGGCCTGAGTGGGATCGAACGGCGGACGCCAAAATTGTTTGATCGTATTCGAAAAAGTTCCAGCAACTTGTAATGGGTCTGGGTCGGACAATTTTACGTCCACAAGTGCAAGTCGACTTGTCCCAGCTCTACTAGCCTCGTCTGCAGGCGCGTGAGCCATCGTGCCTGTAATGTGCAATTGAGGTATCCAAGACGGCCAGGAGGATTCCACGTCGCTTGGTATACATAATCTTTGACATTCTTCAAGAGCCCATAGCGGTTCCGGTGAATGTTCGATCATCAATAAGATCGATTCTGCATAGATCTCCAGAAGCGGCCTCTCGTAGTCGGCGAGCATGACAAGCAGGTTCGTGGTCGTTCCAGACTCAACAGCATCGTCTAGAAGACCTAAGATGGCGTAAATTTATCTCGAGGCTCAGTTGTGTTTAGTGAGATTATGGTGTACAAGAAATTATCAATGTCTTGTAATGGAATCCGGCGTCCTGATCGTGGAAGATTGTGAATCTTGCGTACGAACTCTACATGGTGGAGGATACACGGTAGAGGAAGCGAGTTGGTACTGGAGGCCGATTGCGCCACATTTCGTGGACATGCTGAGCCCTACGAGTGGCCAGCGATAGTTCATTACAATCAATCCTGTGAATTCCCCGGAACTAGGCCAGCTGCTTCGCAAGTACAATCTCTTGGAATACCCATAGACGACTGAAGTACTCGCAAGCCAAGAAAAATTCCATGGCCGTGAAGTCGCTGCCAGGGGATGCTTTCTTATTCCAGTAGGGCAATTTCATCTTCTCAACAAAGGTCAAGCTCTCATTCGCCTCCAACTCGTCTTCGCCATCCGTTCACTGCAAGCATTGGCCCCTAAGTGCTCTCAACGTCCTGGTCGTAGCCTTCGTCGTCCCGTCGTCATCTCCAAGCCAGACCAGAACGCAGCTCGCATTTGAGAACACATTTCCCATGTCACCAACTTGTTGAGTCTTTTCTGCTAGATCGCTTTGATTAATGCAAACATTATCAATCCAGATCGGCACCGAGCAGTCCATTTTAGCCCTTGCCATCGCCTTCAACAACCCTCGTAACGCGGCCTCAGCGCTGTATGGTATCGTACATTCATGACAGTCGAGAAGTGCTCTGAGTGGCGCACACAGCGAAAATTTTTGGGGCAGGATCCTGGAGAAGCGAGATCGTTGTGACCTCGGACTGAAGTAGCCCTTCTTTGTGTTACGTCTTCCCGCATGCTTTTCGGATAGCTTTTTGAATGACATGTTTACGGGGTCGCAGCACAGGATGCAGCACACGGATTTCTTTCAGATCGCCTCAGCGGCCGACAAGGATAGTCGCCCGCTCACACGCCGTTCGTGGTGACCTGTCCGGTTGTGCGTGGTCAGAGACGGCGAAGTTTTAGGTGTTGGGAGCGAAGGGATCTGTCAAAAGCAAGCTGAGAAGTTCTCGTCGCAAGGCCGCAGCCTCGTGCGACGTGCACGGCTTTCCATGCTCTCCTCGGAGCTCATGCATATCGCACCAAGCCACCTTTCTTCTCGCCAACCTGTGAGGCCTCCCCACCCACCCTCAATCCCGGCTGGGTCTCAATAGGCCTCCCATCATCGTCCAGCTCCACAGGACGCGGCTCTCCGCGCACCTCTTGTGTCTCTACCGGCATCTCTCCTCCGACAGCACTCCTCCGCCTCTTCCTTCGTCTGTGGACGAAAGCCAGAACGCATAGTATCAGAAACACCGCTATAAGGACGCCGCCAATGATACCCCAATCTATCGCTCTTTGATTGCTGCCGCTGTCGTCCGAATAGGCTACAGCGTATGTCGAATTGTCAGAGGGCGAGGTCGTCGAATTGATCGAGGTCGCGGGAGACTTTGCTGCTGCTGTCGCGGTGAAGATGAGGACCGCCGCCGAGTAAAAGAGTGTCATTGTTGCCATAAAATCGAGGAGAAGTTCCTACCGAAAAATCATGGCTCCTACCTTCCTCCATATACCACTTCTACCGTCGATCTTGGAAATAAGCATGGCGGGCGGGGAAGCGCGAAGGATCTCACTATTGACTTTACCAGAGCCGGCGTCGATCAAGATCCGAGTGGCAGCGCGGTAGGAAGCAGTAGTATGATGAACGAGGCGCGGAAAATTGCTGGATGGTGATGCGATGTGAAAGATGGAAGGGCAAACAGACGAGTGCATGGGCTGAACCTTGTCCCGCAATCAATCCGATCCTTGCAACTGGAAGGCATCTATTCATTGAATCTTAACAAAATCCAGTACAAAGATAGGAAAGGGGACGAGTCTTCGCAAGTAAAGGAAAAAATGCTCTGCGTTCAACTTGGGTATCTATTCGCATATTGTCACTGGAATCCAGCCATAGTTCAATGCTCATGTCTATCATCGCTTCATATCTCCTTTCACATCTCATCCTCGTCATCGTCTTCACACAGCTCTTCCAAAGAGGCATATGAAACTTCTGATCCAAATCAATATTCTCCTCCGTAGCCTCAACCCTCGGCCCAGCCGTCCCGAATAGCCTATCCCACACCCTTGTCTGCTTCCCATAATTCATACTCTTCCTCCATCCCTTTCGATGATGCAAGTCGTGATCCTCAATCTGCAACTCCATATCGAAAATCTTCAGCAACCATGAAATCGGGCTGGCAGAGTATCCGTAGATCCTCACACCGCTGTGCCCGAAAGCTTCCGAGAAAATAATGTATTCGTGGCAGATCCATCAGTCGTGGAAGCTCATGGGGAGGCGGAAGACGAATTTGAGGGTCGCCCAAGTAAGGAAAGGAACGAGGGCTATTTCGATGAACTCTTGCTCCGAGTCGGCGTAGGAGGAGAGGAGGGGTGTGGGGTGTTTGGTAAGGTGGTGCGTGCGGTGGTATTGCCAGAGACCATCCATCTCGTGGCAGGAGCGGTGGTAGATGTAAAAGAAGCCGTCCAGGATAACCGAATACAAGCTCAGTTCGAGTGGGAGCCACCAAGTGAGGGAAAGCGTTGGGCCCATGCTCTTCTCATACGCGCAGATGATCGCAATCATAGGTCGGATTGTTGTTGTCAACTCGAGAGAGTTGAAGACCTTGATCAGATCCTTGTCCGGAACGCCGTCGCGCTCGTGCTTGTCTCCGTCGAGGAAACCATACTTGTGTCCCAATCTCCTCAGCATCCAGATTTGGTGGATCGAGTTCAGTTGCATGCAGACGGTGTAGAAAGCGAAGGCGGAGATCGAGTTGAAGGGCTTGCCTGACCAAAGTTGCAGGACGTATTGCAAAATCATGGGCCAGGCAGCATGGACGATAATCCATCTGTGAGTCGAAGATTGCGTCAACCATGGCACCTTGTCCGTCTTTGCGTGGACTGGCACGGGCTTGTCGAGGTCAACGTGGTAGACCCTCAAGTAGGTGATGAGGTAGTGGAAGAAACCCCACTGGCTCTTGTCCTGTCGCCAGGTGGACTTCATTGAGTCTTTCGGACGCCTATCGACGTGCTGCATGATGGCGATGCTGTAGCAGTGAAACTAGGAAAATGTAACAAAAATACTGGGGCCAAAATATGTGTACCTGCGTCCTTCATACCTTATATGCTTGCCACCTGGTAAGCTTCCACCGAGGTATGTCCAGGAATGTTATGGGCGCCGTCTGCCATCGTCTCTGTATGGGGTCATGCGGAGTGCCGGGCACCAATGAGCTGCCCAGATGATGTGCTGCGCCACCTACGTTCATTCTCCAAAAGGGATCCTGCTTGTCGATCGCTTGATGAGTTTGCTTAGATCCTGCTGTTTTGAGGGAGGGGAAAGATAGACAAGAGTCACTGCTTTTGATGATTACACAGGACTTTTCGAGTGTGCGTCTTCGAAGTCTTCGAAAACTCCGTATTTTTCCTTGCAGGTAGCACAATCGTCACATATGCCTCGGCAGACAGGAAGTTCCCAAGAGCACTCAAGAGTGATGTGTTGTCTCACTCACATCTCCCCACGCAGAGATCCATAACTTCGATGACATGGTATCCGCGGGTCGAATTGATTGGCCGATCTTGTGGAAAACATGGTGACGGGAAAGACAGCATCTGCATCGCGAAAGTCTTGATGATATATCACGTGCGATGCACCACCGACGCCACTCCCATCTTCCATCGCTTCTTCTAGACGGAGACGGACGTCCAACTGGACTTCAAGGACGAGGTGTTTCTTTTCCAAACGCTTGCAGTCAAGCTGTCTTGAGAGTGCCACGTCTGTCGATGGGAGATTGGCGATGATCAAGCTCACAAGTAGCACCGTGTCCAAATAGTGACACAGCTCTAATCGCTAAGGCAGTCGCCGACGACACAGGGTCTGTTATGCACATATCTCGGCGACAGAACATCAACGTAACGTTGGTGATATGCGTTGTCTCGATGTGACATCGAGTCCTCGAGTGGCTTGGAGCACGCTTTCAGCCGATTGCCTGGGTGGAAGTCGGCAGACACGTGTGAATGTAATGGCTCCTTGGGCTTCGCAAGGTAGTCCATGAGGAGCGATGTGCCCATTCGAGGCAGCTGATGTCTAGAAGCAGTAGTCTGATCATCTCGGACTGAGGTTTGTTCGTCGATGAGGACCTCGGGAAGATGCCAATCCAGGTTTCAGGTCAGGAAGACCGTCAAAGACACGATGTCCTTCAATTAGAAGGAGAATCCTTTTGATACAACCGCTGTGGTACTCTACCCTGGACGTAACTGTTGGTCATCGTCTGATGGAAGTCCGATATCGAAATATGGCTTGCAGAGAAATCAAGAGTTCTTCGAGGATTCCAATTCCACTTCCGGGTCTCCTTTGAAAAGCTAATTCAACTGCGTTACGCCCTGGTAGTCGCAAAAGCTAGCCCGGATGGAAGTTTTCTTGAATGCCTGCAAGTTAGCAGCTTTGCCATCACCGGTAACGCAGTCCTGATCACGCTGAAAGGCCCAGCCGTGCGGCGTCGATGATAATAGAAATGTATCAAGTCATGAAGTCGTCTCACGAGAGTGACGAGCGTGAAGAAGGAAACCTGGCCGAAGGAAACGGAGAGCAAGAGAGTTGAGAAAGCCGGCTTTACAGCTAGCGCCGGAGTTATGAGCAGAAGCCACCGGTTCGTCCCGGGCCAAATTTCAGCCTCAGCCGCTTCCGCGACGCTGTTCGAAAGTTGTTGTTGTTCCATTCAACGTCCAACACACCACTCGCCTCCACCCACCACTCACGCACACACTGTTCACAACGCGCGCACTCACGTCCTGTACAGTACCAAAGACACGTGAAGACGGCTGCAGTGACCCAAAACCGCGCCACGCGACAAGTCCCGATACTCATATTCCACAGGCTCCAAAAAAGTCGGCTCGTTCCCTGTCCAACCTGATCCCTGTCCGTCACAAACTGACACCCTCGTAGCAAAATGGCGCAGATCAAGTACATCAAGAACAAGAAGGCTGACGAGGAGAAGGCGTCACCCAAGACCGCGAAGCCCACCGCCAATACGAAAGCCAAGGTCACCAAGCCCGCTCCTGCTGAGAAGAAGACCGGCACCGGCGTCACAAAGAAGACCAAGACACCCACAGCGACGACGAGTGGCGCCGCACTCCCAAAAGCGCGTGGTCGCCCTAAGAAGATGAAGGACGACGCGGCTGAGACTGACGGCGAGACCACTGGGACAAAGACGAAGACGGCCGCGAAGCCCAAAGGTATGCTATATCTCGTGGTGTCGGGAGACTTCGCTGCCACGCTGTTGGTTACTGCCCTGCGCGGTGATCATGGCGCGAAAGCACGCGTCGTTTGATACGTCGACACTCTGCTTTCGAGACGCGGATGGAGGCTTACATTCTGCTGCAGGCACCACCACCAAAAAGGCACCAGCCAAGAGGCCCGCTGCCACGAAAGCCATCACAACTACAACTACGATCAAGGCCTCGCGCAAGCGCAAGGCAGAAGATGAGGCTTCCGCTGCTCCGGCAAAGAAGGTCAAGCTTCTCGTGAAGGGACCCGTTCTCAATGAGCCGCCAACCCAGCGTCTCGAAGTCTACGTCTTCGGCGAAGGCACCGCCGGCGAGCTCGGACTCGGGACCGCTAAGAAAGCAGTCGACGTCAAGCGACCCCGCCTCAACCCAAACCTGTCGCCCGAGTCGGTAGGCGTTGTTCAGATCGCCGCTGGTGGAATGCACTGCATTGCCCTCACACATGACAACAAGATTTTGACCTGGGGTGTGAACGATCAAGGCACTCTCGGACGCGACACTGAGTGGGATGGAGGATTGAAAGACATGGACGAGGCTGGAAGTGACAGCGATGATGAGGACAAGGACGACAATGGCCTCAACCCAAAAGAGTGTACCCCAGGAGAGGTGGACTGGTCTACGACGGATGTGGCCGAGGGTACACGGTTCGTACAGGTTGCTGCAGGTGACTCGACCTCATTCGTCCTCACCGACGACGGCAAAGTGTACGGCTGGGGTACATTCCGCAGCAACGACGGCATCTTTGGCTTCACGCAAGAGGTCAAGGTCGCTCATCGCCCTGTGCTCGTTTCAGGCATCAGCAAGATCACGGATATCAAAGCCGGTGCCAACCACGCTCTGGCCATGGACACAAAGGGCGCCGTTTATGCATGGGGTTCGGGTCAGCAGAACCAACTCGGCCGCCGCGTCGTTGAGCGCACCAAAACAGAAGCCCTCATTCCTCAACAATTCGGTCTGCCCAAGGGCCCCAAGAAGGGTATCGTCTCCATTGAGACCGGCAGCTACCACAGCTTTGCAATTTCCAAGACTGGCGACGTCTATGCATGGGGCTTGAACAACTTTGGCGAGACTGGCATCATGAATAATGCAGGCCAAGACGACGCCGTGATCATGAACCCAAAGGTCGTGACGGCACTGAAGGGCAAAAAGATCGCCAGCATGAAGGGCGGCGGACATCATAGCTTGGCTGCCACGGAGGATGGCGATTGTCTCGTTTGGGGACGTATCGACGGCGATCAGACCGGCATCTCTGAGGAGGACATTTCGAAGCTTCCCGAGGGAGCCACCATCAAGGACGAACATGGCAGAGCACGCATTCTTGCCGAGCCACAGAAAGTTCCCAGCATTCAAGGAGCAGTCGCCTTTGTCACAACCGCCTCTGACCACAACATCATCATCACGAAGGAGGGCAAGGCTTGGAGCTGGGGTTTCTCTGCCAACTACCAGACCGGACTCGGCACGGACGAAGATGTTCCAGTTGCCACCATGATTGATAACACCGCGGTTCGCGAGAAGAAGCTTGTTGGCGCCACGACCGGAGGGCAGTTCAGTGTTCTCACCGCTGCTGCGGAGGACATTGATATGAAGGATGCATAGAAAGATACCAGAATGAAGGAAGGAAGAGAACACAGGACAGAGTGTACAACAGGGGTTGCATGCATGGGAAGCCGGTTGATTGGGCTAGCGAGGCGTTTGCGGGATGGGATGCGGAAAGCTTGCGATTTGTTTGTTTGTTTCGGAGGATGGACGACGGATCTGTGTGGGATTGCGAGCCGGTTGTGTCTCGTCTGGCGTTGACTCCTGAGCCTTTTTTAAGGCTCGGTTGTGTTCGCTGGAGGCAGGACTTGCGAGCTTTTCCATTCAGATAGCTTTGACTCCCAGCTGCGGCAGGATTGAGTCGCTTAGGAATTCATCTTCTCATCCAAATGACTTCTGCCTTTTCCTCTCTTACGGGTACTGCGATTCTTAGTATCGCCACATGCATATCGAGGGACTTTCTTTCCAAAGGCGGCCAAGCGTGAGGTGAAGGGAGCTTCGGTTATTGGTCCGGCCCTTTTGTGCTCTTTCACGCGGCCAAAGCTATGATATCGAGGTTGAAAATATAAGAAGATATATGTATATCTCCCCACTACCGATCGCCTTCAAATATCCTACCAAAAGTCGTGAATTCGCCAACAATAATTCCCAACCACCATGGCTCCTCTCCTCATCCTCCTCCTTACTGCTCTCCTCTCTCTAGCTCTGTTCTTGCTCTGGCGAACCCTCTTCAAGCCACACAGACGAGAGAAGAAGCACGACATCGACCGTCCTGAGAACGAGACACATAAAGATCCATATCAAAACATCCAACCACTCCACGACTTCAACTGGTATACCACACCACCTATCCACAACGCTCCACTCAAACCTAAGTACCACCTCACCATGGGTCTGGAAACCCTTCCGCTTGACGAACTCATCGAGATGGACGATACGTACCTCGAACGACTGGCTGTTCGAAGGAAGCTTCTGGAGGAAAAGACTGAGGCGACGTTGCAGTGTAATCCTGTTGCGGAAGAGGCAGCGATGGAGTTGTATGCGTGGTTGGTAGGGACGTATCTGCCTGGACGGTTTCCGACGGTTTATCGGGAGGAGAAAGGGCTGAGGAATATTACGAATGGGGAGATGATTCCGCACGATGTGGATTCGGCGAAGGGAGCGTTGGGAGTCTTGGGCCAACAGGTCGATACCGATTTTCTGATTCTGTTGCCTTCCACCGGCGGGAACGAATACCATCTCGAAGGGTACGTGGCTTGCTTCCCAGCTGGCTTCTCATTCAGGAAGAAATTGGGTCTTTCGCTGGCGGGCATTCATGCGCCTGTTCCAGGATATAAAGCCAAGTTGGAGAAATCCATGGATCGCTTCTTCGCGCGGCTGGAGTGTGGACGGATGGTCAAGAGGTCTAACTGGGGCCTAACAACGAATGATAAGCTTTTCGCCGAGGAGGGATTGCATATGTATGAGGATGAGGATGTGGAAGAGCAGAGGAAAGGGGTCGTAGTGGAGGAATGCAGATTGAGATCGGAGCGGCAGACTCTTTTCCGCTTGCCGCGTACAAAAGCGTTGGTCTTTTCGTTCAAGACGTATTTGTATCGGTTGGAGGATGTGAAGAGAGATGGGTATGCGGAGGAGTTGGCGTGTGCAATGGAGGGACTGGGGAGCGGGAATGTGCCTGGAATGGATTTTTATAAGAAGGGAGTTGTGTGGAGGGAGAAGGTTGTGGAGTTCTTGAGAAGTTGAAGGGGATTCGTGAGATCATTTTCTTCGTGCGATGGTTTCGTGACATGCTGGTGGTGGCTGTACACCGAAGGAGAACTGATATTTATCCCCTCTTGTTTCCAGCGATGGACTGTGCGTGTAGATGAGTTCTGGAATGCGTCCGGTAGAATGCGCGATCCAGATCGCAAGTTGGCTAAAAGAACGTAAAGCTGCTTTTGCGTGGTGGTCGTTCGGAAGCACCAGTCGTCGAAAAGCCGTCTCCAGATAAATGAGAGAAATCTCTGGCTAGTATTGATCCCAGAGACCAGACCAAATCCTCAAAACTTCGTTCTCCCCTCCCCATCATCCCCGTCCCCACTGAAACCCGTCGCAGTAGCACTCAGTTGATGCAAATCATCCTGATGCTGCATCCTCCGAATCACCTTCCTCGGATCGCCATTCGCTCGGTCCCTAAAACTAGGCGCCCGCGGTCGAGTTTTGCCGCGTGCCCTGCCGCCTACAAAAGGCAACTCGTACATCGTCACTCGCCAGAGCCACAGCACAATGTCGTAGAGAATGAAAGCGAGCATTGGACCGATGATGATGAAGGCGAACAGGAGCTGTTTCCGTTTCCGAATCAGCTGGGGACTGGGTGGGTTGCACAGCATGATGAAAACAGGGACTCACGAAGAACCAGACGATGGCGGTTTCGAGGGTGGAGAAGCGCTCGGGGAGGATGGAGAGGCGACCCATCGTGGCGGTCTAAGAGTTGGGATCGTAAGAATTGGTGCGTGTTGTTGTCAAGTCCCCATTTTGGATTGAAAAGGATGGGCTGGGTGGTTTATGGGATGATGTGGTCTCAACGACATACATTGACCAGGGGCAGAGAGGTTGGCGAAGGCAAGAGCCGACGCCCATTCGTCGCTTTCTCCCCGCTCATCCGCTTGGCCTGAGGCTGCCGCAATGGGCCATCGTTCTTTCTACTCAAATTGTTGTAGCATTAACGACAACGATGTGAGAGAAAGAAGAAGAAGATAACGAGCACTGCACAAACACTGCCAATCAGCAATTGACTTTCGCATTTCCACGGCTTTACCCCTAAAAGCAAGGTATCCTTTTTGACTCACCGGAGCAGCACAGCCCACAGCCCTCACCGGAACACAAGCAAACGCGGCCAAGGTTCACAGCGAGAACATGGTTCTGCACGCAAGGTGTGGCTCAGTCGGCCTCACATCCAATGAGACGCAGCAGCAGTGTAGAGAAGCTCAGCTCTCGCAGTGGAGGGGCTGCTCGTGACTCCAGGCTGCTCTTTGCTCTCGGCCTCATAATTGTTGGCGGCCTCACAGGCATAGCCTTATGCACTTCTGGCCTGACTGTTCGCTCCATCTCGTCCATCTGGCAATCATCGATCCAGCTATGACTCGAGTCTGCCATCGCTTGCGTTGATATCTCGCTACGCTTCATCAACATCCACCATGGCAGACTACAACCCTCGCTCGCCTTTCTGGCGATCACCCCGACAGCCACCGTCAACTCCATATGAGCTCGAACTCGTTCCGCTGATCTGGGAAGGACAAAGCAGGATGATACAGACGAATTTCCAGCCTCGAGCTCTGGATCCATTCAACTACGCACATTGGGACGACGAGATCGTTGACACTGTCTCACGGGCGATGGACGAAGAGTGCACACCTCTACTCGCGGATCAGCTCACACGTGAGCCTGTACTTGATCATGATGGATCCTCCCAGGATCTGGCTTTAGACGGGAGGCGATCTTTCGATCCAAGCACAAACGGCGCTGCTGTCAAGGTGGAGCCTCGGGATGAGTGCCTCGACGATGCCAAGGACACGGTTCCGCCAAGTCGCGGGTACATGAGCAGGTCCAGTCCATTCGAGCTCGATTCTCCTCGCGATGACAAGTCATTCCTGGAGTGGTATCCCAAGGGTGATGCTACCATTACTTACTTGGACGAGAATGGCGACGTCGAGACCTTGGCCAGCATTAGTTTGTGGATGTTTGAAGAGCGATGTCCACTTCTCGCTCAAGCGTTCGAACCATCCAGGACAGGTCCCAAGCTCTTCTTGGAAGCCCTCACAAATACAACCGCGAAGCCGTTTCTGCGCTTCTTATACACTGGCTCGTATGCTGTCCCAGGCCCATGCGGAGATGTATACGAGGATGTCCCAACTTCAGTACTACTCCATTGTCAGCTGTACCGTCTCGGCGACATCTACGACCTACCGGATCTAAAGCAACAGGCCAGTGTGAACGTCACGCGACAGTGCGAGTTCGGCTGCTCTTCGCCTGATAAGCCGATTGACCTGTGCGCTGCGATCAAGTATGTCTATGAGGAGCTGAGCGAGCACGCCAACCTGATCGAGACGCTCATCTGCTACTGCGTAACGTGCTTCTTACGCCATCGTCTTGCTGAGGACTTCGAGTTCCGGACCATAGCCTACAACCTGCGACCGTTCCACCAGGATCTGTGCAAGGAGAGCATGAAGCGCGAGTTCGAAGACGACAGTGAGTGAACATACCACCAGAACCAAACTCTCTCTTGCTGATATTCGATAGCTGCAGCTGCTATCATTCAAATGCCCTTCAAGCCTTACGTTCCCGAGACATACGCCTCCCGCGAAGACGTGGACTGCATATATCGCTTCCACGGAAGCAGCGACGATCCAGACAGCTCTTCAAAGAAACGGAAGCGTCCTGAAATGGTCGCGGTCGGGCCCGGAATCAGTGGCATCTCACTCGCGCTGCGACAGAAGCGCGATGCGGAGCAGTCTGCACAGAGCGAGGCAGAAGAGTCAGAGTTCGAAGAGGAAGACCTCTATATAGGGCGCAAGAGACGGCTTTCAGAGGCTCCGGATACCAAGGGCAAGAGTCCAGTATACGCCTCTGATTCAGAGTACGAGGTTGTCACTGATCCCGCACAAGTGCGGGCGCTCAGCTCGGAAAGCGAGTTCGATAGTGATACCGCGGTTCTGGTAGAGCATCCAGCTCGTACCTGGAGCAGCGGTATAATCTTGCCGATTCGGAGGCGAAGCAATAATGGCGGTCCTGATGCCGACAGCGGCTCAGAATCAGACTGGACACTGTTGTAGGAATAAGGAGAGAAATGACGGTCGATCTGAGCTACGGTTTACGAAGGATGAATGAAAAGATAGGTGAAAATTTGGAAGAGCGTGGCATTTTGGGAGGAATGTGGACAAACAGATACACCATGAACAATGACTTGAGACGGATGGATGATGAGGAGTTCACGAGGATGAAAGGAAGGTCGATCGGCGAAATGAACGAAATGGCGTAGAGACGGCTATCAAAACTCTCTCTCATGGATCATTGTTTTTCCGAGGAGTGGATTCGGCTTTCGGAGATATCGCTCTCTCTTCACTCTCTCTGGCGATTCGGTTCTTGAGATCGTCGTTCACTTGACGCTACCTTTCCCCACCTACGTCTTACTGCATGGTTTGTCACAACATTGTTCTCTCTTCCTATATCGCGAAGAGATGTCAAGAAAGCTACAGTGAAACGTTTGTTCCCAAACGCAATTCGTCTATAGTGAAACGATGGCGGACCAGAAAGTCAATACGTCCTCGGTTTCGCCACAGACCCTGGAGGAGGAGAAACATCCCAGCAACGACAACAGCAGCACAGAAACCTCACCACCACAACAACCTCAACCCTCATCACCAAAGATAAGCTCATCACCATGTCGCCTCATCTACAACGCTCTCACCTACGTCCCTCCAAACTGCCGCTGGGACCCCTCGCACCCGCCCCAATTCTCCATGTTCCATAACGTGCTCTTCGGTTTCGCAGGCGCTTTTACCGTCGCCAACCTCTACTACAACCACCCGATCCTCAATATCTTGGCTGAGGATTTCGGGGTCAGCTACGTGCAGGTCTCGCAGATTCCTACGCTTGCGCAGGCGGGGTATGCTACCGGGTTGTTGTTTTTGGTAAGTTCGTGTGTGACCAGGTCTCTTCCTGTGTCTCAGATTCTCGAGTATCGGCCCTAATCACGTACCATAGTGTCCGTTGGGGGATCTTTTGAGGAGGAGGCCGTTTATTTTGGGGTTGGTTTTTGCGACGGCTACTATGTGGTGAGTATACTTTCATTGGGGATGTGGGTAGTGGGTGATGAGTGCTGATTGAGAGGGACAGTATTGGACTTTGCGTGACGAAGTCTGTGGCGGTTTTCAGCGCTATTCAATATATC
>NHNV01000040.1:0-100428 GCA_002785995.1 Mycosphaerelloides madeirae | reverse complement strand
CCGCCGTGACGACCGTAACGCCTCAATTATTTATGCCTCTGGTCGGCGACCTGGCACCACCGAATAAACGAGCCGCGGCCCTGTCCATCGTCACCTCAGGCTTGATGCTGGGGATTCTACTTGCACGTCTACTCTCCGGTATCGTCACACAATACACCTCCTGGCGTGTAATCTATTGGCTCTCCGTTGGACTGCAATACCTCATATTCGTCCTCTTATGGCTCTTTATGCCAGACTACCCCTCCGCGAACCCAGAAGGCTTGAATTACCTCAAAATGCTTTGGTCCATCGTCGTCATGCTCGTCGAACATCCGGTTCTGGTGCAGGCGTGTATCATATCGTATTTCGTCTCGAGTACCTTTACGAATTACTGGACAGTCCTGACATTCTTACTCTCGGATCCACCTTATAACTATGGTCCGGTCACCATTGGACTGTTCGCTCTAATCGGGATAGCAGCGATGTGTTTCGGTCCCTTGTACGCGAGAAAGGTTACGGATCGCTTCGTGCCGCTGTTTACAGTCGTGGTCGGCATCTTTTCGTGCCTGTTAGGAATAAGCATAGGAACATACACGGGCGAATTCACCGTCGCGGGACCGATCATACAGGCCCTCTTCCAGGATTTCGGAATGCAGATCTCACAGATCGCGAATCGAAGTGCCATCTTCGTGATTGCGCCGAAAGGAAGGAGTCGTGTCAATACGGCCTTTATGATCTTTACGTTCTTGGGGCAGCTTACTGGTACATCCGTCGGTGCGCGACTATACGGAGAAGGCGGTTGGATCGCCAGTGGGAGTTACAGCGTTGCTGCCATTGGAGCGGCTCTGATCGTGACGTTCTTACGGGGACCTTGGGAGGAAGGGTGGATTGGATGGCACGGCGGGTACAGCATCTTGAAGAAGAACAGGGAGAGTGCGGATGGGAAAGCCGTCGACGAGAGCCATTTGCGCCAAGTGATGGCCGATGCGCTCAATGGTGATGTTGAGAAGGGACGGCATCACGATCGGCATGAGCATCGCCATGGGTGTGATGACCAGGAAGCAGTGAATGCAACGGATCATGACAAGGCGTTGGAGTTGGGAGCTGCAGAGGACCAGGATGATGATGAGAAGGCTTCTGCGAAGTCGAAAGAGGACGAGATCGCGGCAGTATCTGGGAGTAAACGGGACGAATAATCAGCACATGAGCACGGGTAATCAGCACCATAGATATAGATCCAGTATTCACATAATACCTAGAATATAGCCACGGCATTCGGCGGACTCGCAACGCCTCCTGGTACCTATCATCACCCTTAATCAGTTGTCCCATATGACCGAAGGACAAGGAAAGAAGAGCACTCACAAACACCGGCTTGCTGACCACAAAAAAGCTCCACCTCCCCAGCCTCTCACACTCCCCCGCCAACTTGTCTAAATCAAACAACTCCCCAATTGGCATTCCCCATCCACCCAACATGACCTCATGCAGCGCATACTCCTTCTGCGTCGGCCAGGCCTCCCAGCTCGGGTGGTCCGCCGCACAAGCCGAGAAATTACTCCACATGAACTCCATCATCTCCTCGCTCTGCTCCACACCAGCAAACGTCAGCGGCTGCTTCTGCCGGATTGCTTCGATTTCGGCGCGCGAGAATTTGTTGTAGGCGTCTAGCCAGCCGCTGCGCAGGAAGAGGATGTCGCCGAATTTTAGGGTGGTGTTCTGGGAGGCGAGGATTTGTTTGAGGGTTGCGGCGGTGATGGGTTGCGTTGAGAAGGCGTCGTGGGGGAGGTTGTTTTTTAGGCGCCAGGCGTGGTAGTCGATTAGTATTCCTCTTCCTACTATTCCTTTGTCTGCCCAGGCGCCGATCCCGATGGTATTACTCTTCTCTACCCCATTCGTCCCGTGGATCTGATCAAGCGTGACACCGTTATAAAACCTCGCTTCTTTTTGGTACCCGAAATGACGAAAGCCATCCCATTGGGAGGAAGACTGCGTGTTGAAAGTCCAGACGTCGTCGTTTACGATTCGAGGAGGCTTCTGGTAGATGTTTTGGGAGAAGGATTGGCGGGAGAAGAGAGGGACGTCAGTTTGGGCGTCGAGGGGCCAGTCGAGGTTGATGCGGGTGCCGCTAGTTATTTCACTGGTGGCAGACTTGACGATATCATTGGTGAGGCGGTTGAGGGTGCCCAGTTGATCGTCGGGGCCGTAGAGTCCCCAGGCGTTGTGGTGAGGGCCGCTGGGGTCGAGGGGAAGGGCGGAGAATGGAGGGATGGGAGAGGACATTTTGGAGGAGAGTAATATAGGAGAGGTGTTTCCTGAAGACTTACTGGTGTGCAGGTGAGTCTTTCGGGTACAAGGACTACTGATGTATGGCAGCGACCCCTCGTTGTGCTTCCGATATCGTTGGCGTTAGGCGAGGGAAGAGGAGGTGGCTGTGGAGGGAGCTGCGCCGAAGCTCTTCAATGCTATGCGGATTCTTTTCCGCCTTCGACTACGACATCACCTTCGACACCAACCACTACGACTATCATCGAGACCTGTTCCAATATGGCCATGACTTGCGTTGGACGAGACCGTTGATTGCGTGGTAGAGGAACATTGAAGGCTTTGAAAGCTCCTGCCTCCCCAACCACCTCCTCTCGCCAGCACACGTGGGTACAGCAAACACTTTTGAGACATTTCATCAAATCAATTCCAACCAGCAAAAGAACAAGAAGTCTTCTTATCTCCTTCTCTTACCATCAGTCACTCAAGACCATGAACAACATCTACCGAAAATACTACAGCCCCTATGACATCCCTCCTCTCTACCATCAACTTCGCCCCATCCGCCTCCTAACCCGAGCAATAGACCTTTTCTTCTCTCTCCTACGACCCTCGCCACAGCCCAAACGCGGCCTCACCCTCGTCTGCATCTCCGACACGCACAACCTCATCCCCGTCTCCCTCCCACCAGGCGACATCCTCGTCCACGCCGGCGACCTATCAAACAACGGAACACCCTCAGAAATCCAATCCCAATACGACTGGCTGCTCTCCCTCCCACACAAGTACAAAATCGTAATCGCAGGAAACCACGATCCGTACTTTAAAGCTGTTGACAGCGCTCTAAAAACGAAACTCGGACCACACCACGACTCCAGAAATACCACAGACGAAAACGGAGTCATCTACCTCCAACCCTCCTCCCCCTTTGGTAACTACGGCTCCATAACCCTCGACTTTCCCTCCGGACCCCTAAAAATTTACGGCGATCCCCACACGCCCGACATCCTCGGACCCGAGCACGCTTTCCAATACGACCGCTCCGAAGACTTCTGGTCGAACCGAATCCCTTCGGACGCAGATATTGTTGTAACGCATGGTCCACCGGCTTGTCATCTAGATCTTCCGGCTGTGCAGCCGATGGGGGATATGTGGTTGCTGCGGGAGGTGAGGAGGGTGAGGCCGCTTGTGCATGTTTTTGGGCATATTCATGCCGGGAAGAGTGATTGGGTGGGTGTGGTGAGGGGAGGGCAGGAGAGCGTGTTTTGGGATGAGGGTGAGAGGCTTTTTGCAGAGTTGTTGGGGAGGGGGAGTCGGGCCGGATTTTTGCTGTTGGGACGCTTCGTTTTGGCGTGTATTCGGGAAATGTTTTGTGACGTTGTACTTCGCCGGAGGACGCCTTCTACGAGGGTGGTGAATGCGGCGATGGTATATTGCAATACCGGGCGACTTGGGAATGAGCCACAGGTTGTGCATGTATGACTGGAGACAGAGAGGTGTTCTGAAGAGATCGACTGTACCATTCTGGAAACTGTTAATACAAGAGACAATGGGTATAAGGCAGAAAGTCAGGAACGCCGTTAGACATCCTCCTCTTTACACCACGCCAGCCGGAGGCTCTTCGCTCTTGTCAACTGGTTCAGCAGTGGGCTTTGCTGCAGCATTGGCATCCGTCTCAGCTTTGGACTCGATTACTGCCGGCGTTGGCTCTGCAACAAGTGGCGTAGGCCCTGGCGTAGGCTCCGCGACCGTCAGTGTAGGCTCAGCTGCTTTCGTCTCAGTAGCAACAGCAACAGCATCAGCCTCATACTTCGGCGTGATCCCACTCTCTGCCAGCGGCGCACCACTGCCGCCATACTCCTTCGGCACACTGCTCCCCAAATACTTGTGCAGCTCACTGCCGTATGACATCCAAGTCATCGTCTGGATACTATCCTTCGACATCAATGACTTCATGGCTCCCATCATCCATTGCATAACGATAGGTACGTTCACGAAATACTTGTACGAGGTCGTCTCGGGATAGTATTTCTGGAACTCCTCGACGATCTTCTTCGAGGTGGTGGTGATTTCTTTAGGTCGGCTGAAGAAGGAGACTGAGAGGTAGTCGTGCACATTGATGGCTTTGTAGGGGTCGGGTCCTTTGCCGTAGTCGGGGATTGTCTGCGTTGCGGTGGAGAGGGAGAGTTCGGCGAGGACGAGTTCTTGGAGGGCGACACGCCAGCGGAAGAAGCTGCACATATGCTCGTCACTATTCCTTAGGAGGGTAGAGTTGGAGTGTACTTACCCTTCAGTGTCCCCAAACGTCTTCTTCGGTTCTTTCGCCGCAAGTCCATAGATATTGAAACAAACCACATCCTCCTCATTCGGCGTCTCAGTCGCACCCTTCACCCTCGTAATATACCCCAAACTCCCAAACTTGTCCTTCGCAAACACCTCGTCCTTCGCTTTCAGCGGCTGGTATATTTTCCTCCACTTCAGCGAAGCGCTCAACTGCTCCTTGGCCTTCTCCAGACTATCCATGTTCGCACGCAGGTACTTTTGCAGGATAATTAGGGTCGTGTGTGGGACGGGAGCCTCGGCAACAAGACTGACGCCGTACATCTCGTTGTAGCCGGCATCGCTGAGGATGGATGGGAGGGCGGCGGAGAACTTTGAGAGGTTGTGGGACTCGGGGAGGTTGCTCCAGTCGGCGGCCATTTTGGCTAGTCTCTGTTCGACTTTGGAGTTGATGTCTGCGGCGTTGACTTGGTCGGCGCTGCTGACGAGAACATTGCCCGAGGACATCGTTGCTGATGTTGTTTCTTCAGACGGATTTGTTGGGCGGAGCTTGAGTCGGAGCTGTGAGCTTGTTTGGGATAGAGTTGTGGTGGATGAATGTTTTGCCGTTGAGGGCGAAGAAATGGGAACTCCAGCTCTGGTTCAACATGAAAGTAACATATACCTCTCTCTTGACTCGTTGACCCTACTCAGGCTCCCAGCCACAATGGTGCTCTACAATGTTGTGCACATCGTCTGGAGACGGCGACCACCATCGAAGCATGTCCATCTCAGTGGCCGAGATTTGCTCACATAAGAACGCATCCGAGATCAACTCCTCAATGCAGTGGCTTGGAAGGGCGCTCACATTTCTTTGGCAACTCCTCCCCTCGATACAGGGCCGAGGTACCTGGTTTTCGGCGGCTCATGAGACGCTCTTGAGCAAAGTACACCGCCTGTAGTCTAGGCCAAAGATGCTGATCTCCTCGAGCCCGGTCGAGACATGCCGAGTGGTTACCGAGACAGACGGAAAGCTTTCCAATCCGTTGCCGAGTGCCATCAGAGAACGTAAAGCCTGAAAGGTTACCCCAGCAAGACCCCAGAACGTCTCGAAATTCCTCTTGTTCCCAGGAACTCATGTTTCTGGTCAGTTTGTCTGCTTTTGACATGGTTCCCGCATGGGCGCCCGAACGAGTCGAACGAGGTGTCTCTTACGAGCCATGTTCTATTGCATGCAACTTCCAAATTCTACCGCTGTATCTTCAAGCAGCTCAGACAAAGCAGCTCGCTCCCCGCGATTCAGGCCCTGAAGTGCTCGGTCTGGCTCAAGATAGAAGCCATACACGTGGCTCATAAGACTACTGACCATGTGTGATACAGGTTCTCCGCCGTTTTGAGTTACAGAGAGCAAGCCACAGCGATTTTTTGCATAATACCCTCAGTTATGCGCATAGCAATGACTGACTGAGGTAAGCATCCCAACACATATCAGTGTTTCAGCTTCGTCAGAACGCTCAACTCAATTTGGTGCTCTGCCAGGGGTGCGTATCAGGTACCTTCCTATATTAAAACTTCATTATTTGGCCCCCTCACCGTTAGGAAGACTCAGAAAGGCGCCGAAGCCCTTTGAACAATCCACCCACATCAGCGCAATCAAACCCAACCAAGACTGAAAGTTGAACGACCCTCGAACTTCCAGGCGCACGCACTCGCCAAGATGAGCAAAACAAGGGACATGATAGCGGCTTTCGAGAAGTCTTCCACAGGCTCCACTTTTACAAGCACTGAAGCCACAAGGGCCAGAGCCAGGCGGTCATGGCGCAAATCGCCAATTAAGGCCGTGCCCAAATCTCCGATCAAAACAGCAGTCGAAGTTGCATTGAAGCACAGGGCTGCAATCAAAGACGTTCCCAAGTTGGCGTTCGACGAACCAATGTCAAAGGAGGAGGAGCCCAGAAAGACGTCCGATAATCCCAAGTCGAATCTGAAAATCGCTCCCCCAGAGTCCCCCAAGCCTCCCAAGTCGCCAATCAAATCCACTCAGCCTACCAATAAGATCCACTCCACCGTCAAGAAAGTCAACGATGACAAACCTCCCAAGTCGCCGACTAAATCCGTTCCATCTTGCGGTACAACCAATACTACCGCCAAGAAAGTCATGGAGGACAATCCTCCCAAGTCGCCGACCAGATCAACTCCATCTACCGATAAAATACATTCTACCGTCAAGAAAATCATCGAGGAGCAATTGACAGAGCAGATTCGAGAGTTCGCGACGCAGCATGAGCGTCTCGAGGAAGAGCTACTCAAGACACAAATCGAAAACGAAAGATTCAAGAAGAGGCAACTTGAGCTAGAAGCAAGTTTGATGAAGCTTAGTCAATTTTGTGTCGAACCGCCAAAGCCACCACCCAAAGATGACAAGGAGAACGGAAGGCCCGCTACGCAGCTCATCACCACAATACAGACAATCATCGGAGATCGCGAGGAAGAGAAGTATCGTGATTTGAGTGCCATGTACTCTAAGCTACTCGGACAACAAAGAGCCACAAGAGAGCGATACGAAAATCTCAAACAGCATCACCAGATGTTGTCGAGAAGGTTCGAAAGTTTCACCAAGCTAGCAACACAGCACATCGGGACTATCGAGACTCGTCTGAGAGACATCCAGGATAAGAAACCGTACGAGCCTGACCAGCCTCCGCCCGTGCCGCAGAAGGACGATTTGTCAGACAACAATGCCCTGGCCAGGGTTTGGAGACACGATGTGCAAGCTGGGATGCGGCACATGTGGCGAGAGCTACGAGCGACCCAGCTTCGATGCAGTCACTTCATGGAGAGGCTCGTCCAGGCTGCAAGAGAAAGAGCGGAAGAGGTCCAGAGTAGACAAGGTCAGCGCCGAGACATCACGGAGTTGGCATCTCCTACTTCGTCGGCCTTGTACGAAAATAAGAAGCTTCCTGACCTTCCACCGGCCGCGACGCAGAGGAATTCTCCAACACCCCAGTCTGTCGCCGCGACGCCAAGGGATTCACCCACACCGCAGTCTATCGCGACGCAGAGAAACTCTCCATCCCCGCAGCCTGCAGAGACGAATGCTGAGGAGAATCCAAGTGCATCGCGTACTGACCTGAGTACAACTGAGATTGAACCTATTCCCCCAATCGAGCGCCTCGGAGATTTCAGCATCGATGTAAAGACTCCATGATTGTGTCACTTTAGCGGAATGCAGGGTTGGCATCTTGCTGCCTTCGACCATCCACTTGTCGTCGAGAAGGTGATCTGAGCAGACATGAGTGCCATCTCGCCGATAAGTCCATCGACATGGCATTGTACACGAGACAACGGCACTGATCTGCACATGTCTCTGAGTGCGTTTCGGTTTGCATCGTCCTCGGCTCAAAGCGGCTCTCATTCACTTGGACTTGCACGTGAAGTTTGTCTGCTTTCGGTCTAGCGCATCAAACAATTTATGAAGACCTCAAATTTCCTTACATCTATTCCTTCTTTACATTGCTCTCCCCCTCGCAAACAAACACCTTCACACCACTCGCCGCCAACATGCCAGTGACGAAACGCCAGAAGAAGCGCACGGCGCAAGAGGCTCTCGCCGTCGAGTGGGATAAGAAGGAGGCCGAGCGGGGCACGGCCCATCGAGAAATGATGGATTTCATCGCCACCGCATCCGACTACGACAGCGCGAAGCGGATCGGAGAGGAGAGCGATGCCATGTGGGACTATTTGGGAGATATCGGCCGACAGATCTCAGCAGGTAAGCTTGATGAGCCCCTTTACAATAGAGTGATGGCAGCGACGAGGCAGCGGCTGGACAAGGTTCAAGCGGCAGAGGACATGATTTTAAGGGCATCACCCCATCTGCGTCGTCTTTGGGATAAAGGCACGGATGAAGATGAGGAGGATGAGCAAGAGTACGAGGTGGAGGGCATGTTGAGTAAGAGCAGAAACGATCACTTCGGTGTGCTCCCAGAGCAACCTCCTCCGGCGAGGTACTACCAAGCCGAGCAGGTAGCAGTAGTATCGACCAGACTCGACGAGGAGACAGAGACGGCCAGTCACGAGGAGACGCCAGCGAGCATCCCAAAGACACCATGGCTGGTTCCGACATCTCCAACCCCCACAAAACATCAAGTTGGGGAACATACCATCCTTCCAGAGGCCCTTATGGAGCCCATTTCCAGTGAAACCGATCCCGAGCTCAACTGCCTCCGCACCCAGTGCGAGCGCCAGGACAAAGCCATCAAGCGCCTCACGAAGGAAAACCGAGACCTCAAAGCGAAATATGACGCCCTCGAAGTTCAAGATGTGCATCAATTCTCACACCAGACCTTCGAATCTACTAACGAAGACGACGATTCTCCCTCTACCGGGCGTATGGAAGCCGCCTTGAAGGAAGATCTCAGCCGCGCTTTTCACAATATCACCGAAAACGCCTTCAAGATGATGGAGCTGACAACCGAGCATATCGTTGGATATTGCCAAGACAAAACTGACGCTCAAGCGAAGACGTTGATTGACGACAAGGGCACGGCGGGCAAGGCTAAGATGGAGAAGAAGTGCATGCCAGCTATAGCGGTCGGGAAGGGAAGCAGTGACGATATTGCTGAGATAAAATTGACGCTGCTGAGTCTGGAGATGCAGCTTGAGAAGTTGGGATGGAGTGAGGATAAGAAGGGCGGAAAGAAGGCAGATACGAGCACGGGTGGAGCGAAGGACGACGGCGAAGAGAAGGCGGGTGGCAAGAAATGCGGCAAGAAATGCGGCAAGAAGAAGAAATCAGAGGGGCAAGCATTGTGGAATTTGGCATTGTGGACATTGGCATTGTAGGGGGAATTGGGATGAGGACTTCTATGCGCACTTTTAGGGAATGGCGTTTGTGGCATGCACGGCGACAGGCGTTTGGCATCGAGAGGACGACCACGACAAGACAACGAGCACAAGAACAAGCTTCCACAGAATGAATACACATGTGAGACGTCTTGCGCTTTCTGGTCAGTCTATGAGGGTATGCGACAGAAGTTTCTCACATATGACGCTCCTTCCAAATTTCTGAGCAAACATTCACTTGCACATGTGACGCACCTCCCAATTACAAACTTTCCTCGGCAGTCGCCGCCGCGCGCTAAACCAAACAACCAACTCATCTCTTCGAGCTTTCTCGTTCTTCCTCATCCTCATCCTCAACAACATTCACACCCGCAACCATGACTCGCAATCAGCCTGATCATGGCAGCGAGATCGCTCCGCGGGCGCAAGCCGCGGCCGCCGTCGACCGAGTTGTCCCTCAAGCTGGTCTGCCGTAATCGAAGTGTCACAATCCCTCCCTGGCTGCCCTGTTCCCGCCCACGCCACAGCGCAATGCTCTCATCAACTCAGCCCGAATCAACGAGAACCGCAGCCTCGAAGAAGCAAAGCGGTTTCCACAGAGCAACATGCCAAGTCTATACGCACTTGTAGAGAAGAAGACAATCGAGAAGAAACTCGATCATGGTGGTGCTGCGCCGGCGGCTAAGACATGCGAGAAGAGCCAGTCGGCCACGCAGGCGAACTCGGCCGCCGCCACCAAACAAATCGAGTCGATGCATGGCACCTCTTTCCCGCATCGCTCGGCCAAGCGCTCAACCTATAACGACCGTTAAAGTCCTCCACTAGTTGTTTGGGGCGAAGAACCACATATCAGCCGACAGGATGAAAATCAAGGCTACCTCTATCACGACCATTTCGACCGCCCAAATGCGTTGTGCCTTTCGCGCCTCTCTCGTGGAGAGCCGCGAGATCTGCCGACTTGTAAGGCCCAGGTCGGGGAGCCCAGCGCCAACATGCTCGCCACCATCAACGAGATCGTTTTCAAGTGTGTCGCCGAAGAGTATCGTGAGACCAATATCCACATGGCGGAGCTCGGCGTTCGAGCTTAGGGGGCTGAGCGCGATCTTTAGCAGAACACCAAGTCGCTGGACGAGCAGTTCAAGAAGGGCGAGCGTGAATTGAGGAGAAGACCCTGGCACTGGAGTAAGCGAACCAAACTCTCCAAGAGAAGATCAAGTCGCTGTGCCTCAAAGTCCAGCCGAGTCGCACTGAGAATGGCCACGAGAAGGACAGTCAGTTTGCTCAAGGAAAAGCTGCTCAATGTTAAGTCGGAGCCAGCCGAGCATGGGCTCGAAGTCAACCTCTTCACAGGACTACGGCAAGTCAATGGAAAGACCGGTGACTTGCGCAACGACGTTAAGGAGCATGTCAAGGAGCTCGACATCGACATCGACGTCAAATTCGATCGGCGCATGGCCGATGCCAGTGCAGATCACCAGCCGCCGTGCTCAGGAAATGGCCGATGCCGTCGCCAAACTGCAACAGACTTCCCGGTACGCCATTCAGCAAGAAGTCAAGGACAGACTCACAAAGGTTGAGACACCAGTCGGTATGCTTGAGGATCGCCCTGAAGCGAAGTCTGAGGAGCAGCAGTATGCCCTCGAAGAGGTCGAGACGGAAGCTGAGCGACTTGGTGAGCGGATGTTGGAGGTTGAGGGCATCCTTTGGGAGCGTGGTACGGAAATTGAGGACCTCGAAGACAAGGGAAAGGCGATTTCCAAGCGTGTCAAGAAGGTCGAGAAGAAGGTCTCCGATTATGAAGTTCGCTTTGAGGGCCAATTTGAGGACACAGCCTGAGTGCGAGACTCTTACAGCTCAGTGTCGCCAAGGCGGCGATCTGGGGTGCATGGTCGGCATGCCAGGGTCGTGTTGTTCGAAACCTAGACGACGCATTGCGTTTTTGGGGTTATCAGCGGCGATTGTTGGTCGTGCTAATATAGCGAGTGTCGTTCCTTCCCGAATTCCAAGCTAGCATTGTTCCACTCCACTTTCACATGTGACGCACCTTCCACTTTTAAATACCGGTAGGCAGCCATCGCCCGCTAGCGTTTGCAACGCCATATCCCTTCGCCTCATCAATTTGCTTCTTCCTCATCTTCTACATCATCACCAGCACCGCCGACCATGGCCGCAGCCAACCGCCACCTGCGCATGGCGGCGCGCGAGGTGCCGCCTCGCGACGATGACACCGCATCAGAGGTGCCTGTCGCAGTCAACCTCCAGAAATTTGACCGCCTCGCAGAGACCGTACAGAAAGCGCTCACCACCACGTCTCAAGGCGAAGTTTTGACCGCGAGCCGATGCTCAAACGCATCTCGCGACAATCAGCTCCCAGCCATGTTTGCCCTTTGAGCTGAGATCCAGGAATTGAGAGCAACCATGGAGAAGGCAGACCGTAGCAAGACCGAGTTGGAGGAAACCGAAACCAAGAAATTGCCGAAGCCCAATGCAAACATGATGGCTGCGATCAGGAACTTGGTCGCCGAGCAGGTTGAAACGGACACCCGGGATCTGTGTATCAAGAACGCGAGGCTCGAGGAGCGTGTGCAGACGCTCGAAGCCGAGATCAAGCTGCTTCGAAATTCCACCCAGTCGACCAGCATCGCAACCAAGAAGTCCACCTCGAACGATCAAGACACCAAGCAAGCGAAGAAGAAAATCCAGGACATGGGTACCAAGATGGGTACTGTGGAATCCCGACTTGCAAAGGTGGAGAAGAGCGTGGACGAGAAAGCCAAGATAACTGTAGTCGACGCTCTCAAGACATACGTCGAAAGCCTCCATCATCAGTCCAAACTCCAGGAGAATCGTATTGATTCTCTTGACTTCTCGATCGATCGTCTGAGGGAAAAGACAGACGATCTGACCTCTTCTGTGACGCATCTGGAAGCTGTGGAGATGTGTGACCAGCAAATCGAGCGAGTGGAATACGATGCTCGCGATGGCAGTCCAAGCCAGCCTCCACACAACGACTTGGAGTACATGTATCCCGCAGACCGCGCCTCAGGCTGGGGAGAAACAGACTATGTCTCGGACTTAGACTTGACCACAGGTCACGCAAGATCGGACTGGGATGCAGATCTGGAAGCCATGAAAGACTCTGACCAGCAGTCCTCCCCGTCGCCAGTGCCCAGACGCTACCGCTGGGGTTTAGTCGCGAGCTTGTCGAGTGACGATGACTAGACTCCCGATATGTACGCTTCAGATCGAGGAGGATGGTGAGGACGCAGAGCACCACCAAGCCCGTTCATCGCAAATGCTCGAGACATGAAAACAGCTCCACGAAGTCATGAGACCCGAGCAACTTGCTCAGGGGTACTAAAGCGGCACAGTCAGCAACTCATGTAACCCACGATCAGAAATGCAAAATAAAGAGAAAACCAGAAAATGGCAAACTCATCTCTCATTCCATAGTACTTCTCCATCTTCCCATCCCCTCAAGGTAAACAGTAGTCAGTAAGTCGACCCACACGCTAAACATCCATTCCGTTCCATCATGCATTCATGGCACACATCCTCCAAACCTCGCGGCTCCGCCAGGAAGTAGATCAGAGGCAAGGTCTCGATTCTTCAAAGGGGCCGAGGAATATATGCCGACCGTGGGGTATCAATCTATTCAAACGCGACTCCATCCCAGACCGCTCAGCTACCGCCATTCGTCTGCGCCGGAGTACCCTGGGTACCAGCCATCTGCTGTTGTTGCTGAACCTTGTCGGCTTGTTCGAATGTCGCCTTGATGACCTGTTGCTCCTCCGGACCCAGCATGGCAGTGAGTTGGCTGTAGAATTGTGGTTGTTGTTGGGACATGTCTGTGAACAAATTAATACTGCGGGAGTGAGTGAAGTGGGAGTGGTGACTTACTGGACAGAGTCTGCTTGAATAGACCATACGGCTCCATCTGATCCAGCGGCGTCTCCAGCAAACTCTCCTCCTCCAGCTCATCGTCATCTTCGTCCTGCCCGACGGCGGCGTTGAATTTGCTCGCTTGCTGACTAAGGAAGTCCAAGTATGCGGTGCTCTCGTCCTTGATATCGGTAGTCTCTTCAGTCTCCTCGGCCTCCCAATCTTCGCCCTCCCACTCATCATCTTCATCCTCATCATCGTCGTACTCGCCACTCAGACCAAAGTCTTCCTCACGCTGCGCCTCTTCCCTGTTCTTGAGAGCAGATGGAAGCGTCTGGAAAAGTCGTACAATTCCCTGGAGCAGTCTGGGCCAACCCGGTTGCACGCTTTGTGGAACCTCTTCGGCACTGAGCGAGAGGAGCGCAGTGATTGCACCAATGGACAGCTTCTTGTCGTGAACGCGCGTGAAGCTGTCGATGCTGCCAAACCACAGGCTGAAGAACTTGTTCGTCCAGCCGTTCGCCTCGAGAACGTTCAGCGCCAGGCGTGGGTTGTAGTAGATGGCGTTGATGACCATTTCCATCAAATGTATTCTGTAAGACTTGACCTTGAGATCATCGCTGATCAATACGGTCATGGCAAGTTGGACGAACTCCGGGATGTAGTCATCGATGCCGCCTTTCAGGTTGAGCATCAGGATCTCGGCAAGCTTACAGCCGCAGATTCGGTCGACGCCACCGACTTTCTGGTCCTTGAAGATAGTTCGGATCATATCAACGATGGCATCAAGATACGCACGGTTGTCCATGAGTGTCCTCCAGCCGTAGTTGACGAAGTTCTCAAGTGCAGGCAACATGTCCTCGAGATAGAGCTCGGCCCCCGATTTGAACGTTCGGTGGATGTGTTCGAAGGCCTGCCACATCGTGGGAGAGATTGTTTTGGCGGCGAATGTGCAGCTGTCGATGATCTCGAATACCTCGTTGTAGAGATCGTACAGCTTGTGCTCGAGGGTGATTGTGATGACTGGCATCAGAATGGTCTCTAGGTGTGCCAGGACGTCGGGTGTGCTCTCCAGAGTAAGAATGAGGGTACCGATGGTCTGAAGGACACCCAGCGCTGTGATGCTCTTGTCGTCGAGGAAGTCTCCATATCCATCGTCGCCTTCTTTCGAGCTGTTTCGCTCGATAAGTTCACGTACGATGCGGACATATGTGTCGCGTAGCTGTTCGCTCAGCGCGACTGCGAAGGGAGTCAGCTCAGTGGCGAACACTTCCACAAAGTCTTCCATGACATTTGCGAGAGCGTCAACATCGACCTCGTTCGCGAGCTTGAGGAGTTGCTGCATGATTTGAGGGATGTTTTGTTGCATCATGGTACGGATCGGGTCGTGTCGAATCAGGGGTTGCAGAGCGAGAGCAGCTTCCACTCGCACAGGAAGGTCAGGATCTGCCATCGACTCTAGGATGTTCCGGTAGATAATCGTCAGGTTGTTCGGGTCCTTGAAGTCCAAAGCCTCAAACTTCTCCAGGGTGTCGCAAGCGCGAGCACGCAGGAAGCCGTGTGGACTCCGGAACTCTGGGAAGACATGTCGCACGAAAAAATACTCCACCTGGTCTGCAATTGGGCTCTTCTTGCCAAGGATAACATTCGCAAGTGTGCCAATCATTCGCAGAGCGCCTTCTTTCTCTCGGGGACTCTTCTGCTCGTCCGGCGCAGCTTCATACTTGTTCACGATATTGTTAATGAAAGTGAGAACCTCGAATGTCTGCTTCCTCCGCGCCTTGGTGAGTGTGACGAGGAAATTTGTGGCTGCGACATCCGGCGCCGAGACCTCTTCGTAGAAATTGAGTTTTCGGTGAAGGTATTCCGCAGGCTCGTCCTCAAATTGCTGCAAGTCCTCATCGGTTTGGCACAGGACCGGGAATAGGAGGTGCTCGATGAGGACAGGCATGTGCGGCTTGAGATGGTCCCACATAGCTTTGGGCTTGACGCACTCGTCCAGAAAGCCAAGCGTGTACGACAGACACGGCTTGCTCAGCCATACTCGCTTCTGGACCCAGAGCTCGATCTGTGCCAGATATCCTTTCAAGATCTCTGGCGCAAAGGTTGTAATGAAGCTCTTGGCGACCTGAGTGTAGTCCTCTCCGTTGCCCTTTTGCAAGCTCGCAGGATTGCCATACCTCACAAAGAGTCTGTTCAGGTTGACGTAGGCCCACTTCTTGCACTTGAACCAGTGATTCAGCTCTCGTTCGTCCATATCATCCAGCATTGAGTTTTCCGGAGGTTCCTTGCCAACGACTCGCAGGAACAGTGTACACCAATCGACCATGGCCTGATGTGATCGCAGCTGTTGCGGCAGTTCGAAGTAGATCGCGTGCTTGTATGCCTTAAGGACGGTCCTGAGCATCTCACCGGCCTCCAAGCTCGTCTCGTTCACCAAGCTGTTTCCGATGCTCAGGAGCTGTGGGAACGTCACATCAACGATCTTGTCGAAGTCGCCTCTAGAGTCTCCCAACTTGAATCTGTATGTTCTGCAAATAGCCAGCAGGCACTGCAACCCAGCGAAGACCTCGGAGACATTCTGAGCGTTCAGGAGCTTGATCGTAACATCGACGAAGTCGGGCCACTGTTTGGGAAAGTCGCAGTGCAGGATCTTCTGGAGGGCCACGATGAGTTGGGGGCGGATATTGGGTTGCGAGGTAGCGAGGATGGGGACCAGGCGGGCTCGTACGGCGGCCTTCTCTTCGTCAGAGATGGAGGTGTTGGTCGGCTGGACGTCCTCGATCTTCTGCCAGCCCTTGTTGACGCGGTTCTTGAAGTAGACAGCAGCTGTATGTGTGTTAGCCTGACCCCTGCGCTCCTACTCTGCACCCCTCGTGAGCGGTATTGGTTCCACATACTCGAGAGTCGCACGCCACCTTCTTGTTCTTGCTCGAGGATATTCAGGAGGGCATCGAGGAAGCCGGGAGATTCTTCGGCCTGCAGCAGTCACCGAGTCAGTATCGTGGTTGCATGTGCCATGCCCACCCGCGCACTCTCAGACTGCAGTACATACCGCCTTGAGCTCGGTCTCAGCCTGGCGGCGGTTGTCTGCATTGGCGTCGAGGGTCGAGACAATCCGCTGGCGAAGCGCGGCGGCATCCATGGTCATGGCAGCAGCGGATGCTGTTCTTCAGGCCGGCGAAGCCACTATGGCTGCTATGGTATGGGGGGTGTCCTTTGGCGGGACAAGAGGAAGAATGGCCAGCTGTGGGCGCGCAGACGGCCGATCGATTTCGCCTGTTTCAGGATATGGAACGAGGCGTTTCCAGAAAGTGGGTAGCTCGCGGTACGGTCACGTTGTTATTGAGCAAGCTGCTGCAAAAAGAGGTGCTGGAAGAACGAGGGAAGTTCGCTGGAGCGGCAGAGGCAGAAATAACAATCAATCTTGCATCAAATTTTCAAACGCTAGTCTGGAGAATCCGCCTGACTTGAGAGGTAGTGGTAGTGCACCTCTTGCTCTTGCTATTCGCTCTTACCGACTAGCCGTCCATCGCTGGTACAACATCACTTCGTCTCTCGTCACACGCTCCCACAGATACGGAGAGCGATGGGCTGGGCTCAAAGCACGTCTCGGTTTGGTGAGACGTCTCGTAAGATTACGCCAGCGACAGCCAACGACAACGTACTGGATGCACTGCAAGACAAATACCGGAATACCACGATACGGACGGGCCGCCCGTCATGGTAACGTTCTTTTATTGTATATGACCATTGGGCTGACTGTGAAAGAGCACGACGAATAGTTCACTGATGGTACTGAGCCACCAAGTGGTGGCTTGGTTGCTGCGGTCTCATGAAGCACTGCGCCCTCATAGCCAGGCGTGCCAGGCCGCCACGCTTCTCCAGCCAATCCTCCATCCTCCCCGCATACATCACGGATCGATTCAGAAGAATACCAGTGCTTCATCAGTATCTCCCACGGTTTTGAACGATAAGAAGAGCAAAAAGGATCCAATCAATCGACCGCCAAGCCCATGACCGCCCCCTCATTATCAGACGATACCGAACTTTCCACTCTATGGCACACAGCATAATGAGAGTACCTTCTCTGTCACGTTGCTTGTGCGTGACTACATGCGGCAAGCTCGAATAGTGAGGCTTTGCCTTCTCTCTACCTTATCTTTCAAGTGGTCATCAGGCAGCCCTACAGCCCAGCATTTGGTAGCTCCGACCACAACTTCCTTCATCATGCTGTCCCTCCCGTTAGCATGATCCCTTCAGCCTCTATAAGACTACATTGGCAGTGCATCTACCACTCATTGCTTCAGCGTGACATCCTCATGGCGGCTATGCTTTAGGTAATAAGTGGGTACAGCCTTGCCATCGATCGCACTCATCAGCCTCATAACAACCCATTGCCATACGAACGCATGATTCCTGTCCCAACTACACTCGAACACCTATCTGATTGTTGCTTTCGATTTTATCGCCAAAGCAACGCAAAATGTCTGCCATCGCAAAGCTCAGGACGACACTGTCAAGATCGAACGCTAAGCTGCAAAAGAAGAACAAGAGCACGACAAGTGTCGACGTGGTCGAGAGTCCTCTTCACGACGGCTCATATCTCTGTCCAGGCGGCGCACTCTCACACGGCCAGAATGTATCTTCAGCTAGTATCCCTCGACACAACTCATGGGAGACCGATCAGGAGGCAAGGTCTACGCACAATATATGGCAAGTGCCTGCGCTAAAGCCGGTCTCGGCTCCTCAAAACCCCATAGCAGGGACAATCGATGGAATTAACGTTGCCCTCCAAGCGGAGCAACAAGCGGAACAGCCTGGATCATCCCGCTCATTCATGTCTAAGTTGACGAAGAAATTCGGCAAGACTTTCGTTACGTCTGATCGAGAGTCACCTGTCGACAACTTCACAAAATGGGATAGTCACGCGAGGAGCAAGCAACCTGTAGATAATCTCATCAAATGGGACCACTACCGAAGCAGTAACAATCACTCGCAACGGTCTTCAGATATGGCCCTTAGTAGCCCGTACAGCGAGGCGAGTGCCGCACGGCAGAGATGGGCTCATGGCTCGAATGGTGTCGATGACGCAGAGTTCTTCAATGCCATCGAGTCTCAGGATGACTTGGACATTCCGGCGATCCGTGATATTGACTGGAGCAAGTACGAGGACAACGCTCAGTTGCGCCAGCTGCTGGACCTGTGGCACGAGGAGCAACAGCCTAGCCCGACAGACAGCGGCGTGGAGCTCAATGATGGCTTTTCATGCAGTATTAAAGGCAAAGGCAAACAGCGAGCCGACGAAACAAGCGCTCCTTTAGACAAGGATATCGATCAAGTCGACAAGGTGCTTGCCTTGGAATTAGCCTTGCGAACAGAAATCGATGCCCAACACAAAGAGTGGGCAGACCGAGCACAAGCTCTACGAATCCACAAAGAACAAGAACTCCAACGACTATGGCGAGAAGAAGACGACCAACTCCGCGCAAGACAAATCCAAGAAGAAGAAGACCGCGTCGCCGCCGAAGCAGCCCGTCTGCGCGACTGCATCGTCTGCGGTGACCCCAGAGACATCTTCTCCTACCCAGCCAAACCCGCCACCCCTGCCTGCGAACACCCCTCCCAGACCTGCGAAGACTGCATGCGAACCTGGCTCGCCTCCGAATTCTCCACAAAAGGCAGCGAAGACCTCAAATGCCCCGAATGCCCCCAAATCCTCTCCTACGACTCCATCCGAACCCTCGCCTCAGAGAAGATTTTCACGGCCTACGAGAAGCTGCTCACGCGAAATGCTCTCTCCTCTCTCCCAGATTTCGCCTGGTGCCTCTCACCAACCTGCACCTCCGGCCAACTGAACACCGACAATGCCTCCAATCCTCACTTCATGGACTGCGTCGCCTGCGCCTACAAACAATGTCTCTCCTGCCGCAGTCCCTGGCACACCTCCGAGACTTGCGAACAATACACCTATCGGACCTCCGGCCAAAAAGCGCGCGACGAAGAAGCCGCGACCGAAGCCATGATCGATACGGTGAGCAAGAAGTGCCCGGGCAGTGAATGTGGATGGAGGATCCAGAAGACGGAAGGGTGTGATCATATGACGTGCAAGAAGTGCCGGTGGGAATTTTGCTGGGAGTGTTTGGCGGGACATAAGGAGATTAGGAGGGTGGGGAATGAGGCGCATCAGGAATGGTGTAAGTTCCACACGAAGAATCTGGGGACGCGGGAGATTGCTTGGCCTTTTAATGCACATCGGTGAGGAAGAGGCTGGGAGTAGGGAGGAGCAGTTAGTATCCTTTGCATGTGAGAAACTTGGAGAATCCCTCGCTTCGTTGTTTGGACATTCACCATGTGATGATCTCATTTTTCGCTTAGAGCCATCGGTAGGACTGTGAGGGTATAATACATATGCTGTCTTCAAGGTTGTCTATCGGCATGTTCTCTTCAAAGCAGCGACTGAAGATTCTGCGAACTCCCCGTAAGCAATAGCACATCTAGATTGATTAAGGAAGCTTTTCTTAAGTCTAACCGTTCCGCGCTCTTGGTAGCATTGCCGCCTGAAAGCAGGATCCGAGATAGTTTCTTCTTTTCGTGCTGTGCTGTACTCTGAGGACTTGCTGTAGTCTCTTGATCGGTGCCAATACTTCTTTGATCGGGAAGAACGAGCGCTTACGTCTTCGAGGGTGTTTCGAATAACGTATCTGATGGTCGTCATCGGCCTCGTCTGTCCCATTCGATGAACTTGCGCGAGAGCTTATTGTTAGACGGAAGGATTCCAGTGGGTTGCCATCAGATGGGCTCGGGAGGCGGCTGTGAAATCTAGGCTACACGAAGTAAGTGAGTGTTGTCGTCAAGGAAACTTTAGTGTACTTACCCAACGGCGCCGCAAGAGATTGTCAGGAGCGCTACTCGAACAGTGTGATCTTTGCTGAAGCTTTCTAGGGATTTGTTGCGAGTGCCTTGGGCTGTTGTGCAATCGAAGTGAATGTATGGGATGTGTTTGTTATTTAAGCCTTCGCCGATGAGGTCGAGGGTTGAGGTCCAGAAGGAGAAGACAATGCTGCTAGTCATTAGCCATCAGCTTTCGATCGTGTTGCTGCTTATTCACCATTTCTCGTGCCCTATGTGAGCCTCCAGATCCGCAAGCAATGCTCAGATCTTGGTCGGCATATCTGCCATGTTGCAAACGGTTTCGAAGGCCGAAGGCAAAGCCGAAGACATTGAAGAGACGGCAAAGGCACTGTGAGAGCAAGAGTCCTTGGAATCACATTGAGCAGGCTGGGCGCTTTGTCGACAGCCTCCGCATACAAGCCATCCACACTCGAAGATGGAAGGCTTGAAAATGTCGTCCGATGCGTGGTCGCCCACTTCGGATGTCAGTGCGCCCAGCTCGGTCCGACAGTTATGACAAGATACCGTCTCAGCTGCGATGAGCCTGTTCAACAGCTCCTGAGCTGACACTCGACACCATGGTGCCTCGTTGTTCTGCGACTCGTGTGAGATTTTGAGCTTGAACAGTGTGCCCAGGTTACATGCCATGCGCAGTTGGTTGATGGTCTAAAGTACTGAGCATGGTGAATTGGCTGTACCGGCTAATATACTATCCTCTTGACAACGCAGTGCTCGGGTCTTCAGCAGCTTGTAAAAATGCTGTTCAGCATCCGCAAAACCCAAGCGGTTGATAACGTCGTCGCGATCTGGTAAGGTCACAGTCCCGATAGATCGTCGCAGCATGATTCTTTGGACCAGGCCGCGCAGACGCCGAGTAGCAGAGTCCTAATTGAAGTTGGTCCTGAAATAGTTAATCAAAGTCTGGAACGAAGATGGTGTGTCATACGTGTAAACTCGAAGAAATTGCAGCAAGCTTGCCAAGTCTAAGAGTGGATTTTGTATAAGCGTTCCAGTGACGGCTCATCGTGATACAGACTCCAAAGTGCAGTCGGCTTTACACGTGGTGCGTCTATGATCTCGAATATCATGAGCTTTGACTGTCAGTCAGGTCTATAGGGACAAAAATGCGTCGGCGACTTTACCTCCGTGAAGTAGGATTCGTCGCCAGCGAGCTGAGAAAAGCAGCTATGGTGATGTCGTATGTCTCTTCCAGTCAACGACGAGAGTGTTGTTAGTTGCCAAAACGATGTCACAATCAGCGAGGTCGTCGAAAGACGTAATCTCCCGCTCACGGTGATAAACAAACCGCTTGAGCTTCCCTGGCAGCGCATGGCTATGTGTCAGTAGAGCGACAGTAAACGGAGTCACTCAACATACAGTGCCAACTGATTCTTCCATATCTTGAGTACTACATCACCTGAAGTCAGCCTCCTTGAATTGATCTCTTGCTTAGATCGTATTGTAGAAACGTACGAGGTGCTCTTACGACTAGAAGCGTAGTCGCCACGCTTGTCGAACCGATGGAGATGTGTGACGTCGGCTCGTCATGGCGGTCCTTGTCGCTGGTAATGAGCACTATGGTGGTAAGAGTTTTGCCAAGGCCCATGTGATCTGCGAGGATTCCACCTCGGAAGTCTTGTGGCGGATACATTGTGATCTCGTCCGTGACTGTGTTAGTATACTTGGCTCGACGGTCAGATACCAGGCACATGTGTGCGAAGTTCGGGTTCTTACTGTATAGAGCCATCCGCGAATGGTCTGCTCGCCATAGATCTTGGCTTGATGGTGCAGTGCCCAGCCACATTCTTGACGAAGCATGAACTTCAAAGCCTGCTGCTGATGTCTACATCATGCTGTTAGACCACATGAAGCGTCGTGAAGGAAGTTCGACTTACTGGAAGAGCATGGTCTTCAATACCGACGGTCTTGGAGTTTCGTGTAAGTGGTGTGAGCACTCCAGGTCGACGAGGATATCGACGGGAGTATCAAAGTGTTGGGTTTCTCCCAGAACGAAATTTTTTTGTTGAAAGGTGGTGCGAACGCCTTCAAATGGGGGAAAAAGTTGTTGTGGGTTCCGATATTCCACATCCTTATCACAACGTAGAGGGTCTTGCAAAAAGAAATTGCACCTGTCCAGGTATTCGTCCAGATCATCGTGAACATCCGGACGACCATATTTGACAGCAGATGTGCTCATTCGAGGTGCATAACTGCTGCTAAGGCTTTTGCGGTCTCTGCTCTTCCGTGAATTGACATCGTACGATCCATACGAGCGGTAAATCTGTAGTTCGCAGCGTGCCTCGCCTCGGATAGTTTTCAGGATGGTAGCGCCTTCGCAATATATGGACCCAAGGCGGTAAAGTTGCCCCTGGACTGATACAGCCGGCCTTTCGACAAGCACTGGCGTGAACGCTTTCACGGCCGGCGACGCCTGGGTGTCTCGTATTGCTAAGTCTGCAATTATACCAAAGCAGATGACATTCCCATTCTCCGTACCCGGACGGTTGCTGCCCAGCTCTTCTCCAATGCCTATACCAACGCAAGTTTGCACGGGAGCATCTCCTGAGGCGGGAGGCACTCCTGGGCAAAAAATTCGTCGAAGACAACGCACACTGTGGCTCTCCGGCGGGTGTGTACCAGAGCACGAGATGGAGGTGTTCGGTGAGAACGGCAGAAGAGCGGGTGACGAGTCGCTGGTGCAAAGGTCATGGATAACACCGAGACGTCGGCGCTTGGAGGCTGAGGTGCTTCCGGAGGTGTAGAAGTAGTCGTCGAATGTTTGTTGGAAAATTCGCAACTCCGTCATAGTTCATGGCGGGGTTTGAACCCATTGAGAACCACAGATATAAGGCGGGTAATGGAAGAAGACATCTCATACCTGTGAAACAGCTAATCGCGGTGAAGTGCAATATGCGGCTGGCCTGCGCCTCGTTCGTTTGCCTTGCGGCGGTGGCAGCGGAGGCGCAGCTCAGTCTGACGAGTACTAGTAGTCGTCTGTCTGCTGCAGCATCTTGGGTTGTGCTGTTCAAGATCATGAGGAGAGACGAGTCTCATGCACTTCATGTCTTCTTTCTCTTTCAACAACGCTCTCTCTGGAACAGCAGGAACGAGGTGAATCGTCCTTCGTACTAGTCTCGTATTAAGCCTAATGTATAGGACTCGTGCTTACCGGACCCACACTTCCCGACCTCATGGCATCAACAATACCAGCAACCGCGAACGCGAACCCCCAGGACCAGGCTCTGGAGATCATTCAAGACGCCTTCAAGACTTTTAGCGACCAACTCCCTCCCGCGACTGCCCGCGAGTCATAAGATGTGACCCTGAGAGATGTCTGGGCCGCTGCTCAGCAGGTCGAGCAAAAGCTGGCCGTAAAACAGTCTTCTCGCAGCCTAAAGCGCATTAAGCCCTTTCTCAACGGTCTTAGCCACTACTCTGCCTCTGTCGACACGTTGTGCAACGGCACGCCCTGTTTGCCGTGGATTTGGGTCAGTAGCGTGGCATCACGGCCCTGAGATTTCAAAGGAAAGAAAGCTGACTTCGTCGCAAAGGCTCCCGTCAAGCTCTGTCTGATCGCAATAATCTCAACGCTCCCAAAAATTACAACTTGGCTAACTTGCTACTCTGCTCGCAAGTGATCGTCTTGATGCCTACGACAAGTTGATCAGAGCATACAGCGATATAGGCGAAGTCCTTCCACGCTTGATCGCTTCAGCCATGTGCTGAAACATAGGCCCGACTTCCAACCTGTGCTGGCTGTCGTTTACTGCGACATCACCGAGTTCCATCGAAAGGCGTACCAGCTCTTCAATCATGAGTGTAAGCTGTCCGTGTTGCGTCAAAATATGATTCATCGTTGATCTCATGATCCCAGCGTCGAAAAGCTTCTTCACGACTGCCGAAAAGCGATTTGACCTCAGATTTTCAGCTATCCTCGAGAGCCTAAAGAAACACATCGACTTGGTCGACAAAGAAGCAAAGGCACATGGCATTGCTTCCATTTTTGAATTTACTTCCTTGATCCTCGACATCCGCCAAAAGATATATGACGGAGCAAGAAGCAGGCGATCGACAACCATCAGAGTAAGGAGAATCCCGTGATGGTCACTGACGAAAGCAAAGATATCCCAATAGCCAGTCCAAATGAAGACGACTAACAGGGGAGACAGACCTCCAATAGTGGCCCTAGGGATCCCCCAACGCCTATCCCACACAAAACTCTCGAATTGTTGCGTAAGAGCGGTCTAGATCCGGAAAGAACGTCCCACGGTGGGCTTAAAAGGATATCCACGCAACCTTTCGATCTCCAAGCAAAGTCTATCGAGGTCTACAAAGCCGCTATGCAGCAACTTCACACGCGGGAAGCTATGCAAAAAATACATTTCAATGCGAGCAAGAAAATGCCTCCAGACCCTAAAGTGAGGCCCGGTGAACAGGCTAAACAAAGTCTGAATCATGACAAACATTGTACTTCGCCACCAATGGTCAGGCCAAACCAGATCGACGTGTCACCCATCTCTGATGCGGACACGAGGGCATAGTACAAGACGAGCCTGCAGAGCCTGTTGGACACTTACGATAACAGCCCCAGGGGCAGCAAGATGCTGCTAAATGCCACCGAAAAGATCAAGATGGCTCGACACTTGGCTTTCTACTACCCTCGGAGTATGACCGCCTCAGCAATTTAGACAAGGCTCGTCACGCCCAAGACGAGAATAGTTTGCCAATGGTTCTGCAAGATGTTCAGAGCGCGCGGGGCAATTTCTGGATGTGAACTCCTCGAAAACGAATCATAGCTCTTCGCCCCGATACAACAATTGGGCACAATTCGCAAAGCCTTGGGTGTCGAAACCGAATGACGTTACCTTCAACGACGGTCTTGGCTTCCAACGAAGCCACAGCCCCAGTCGTAGTCGTAGTCAGGACACTTACCTCGTTTGCCGCCACAACAGCATGCACTGCCTCACGCGACGAAGAGCCATTCTTTAGACCAGCAGAACGGCATGGAAATACCTCCGTGGGTGATCCAGGACCCTTCCCCATCTCTTAACCAGCAAGGTTCAAGCCCAGAAGAAATCGGCCGGGCCGACCACCTGAGTCCGCCAAAAATCAATATCAACTTTGCGCCACCTATGAGAGACCCCGTGGGAGGTGTTGGTGAACTAGAGAGGCTCACTGACCCACCGAAAGTTTCCCTGCGCCAGCCGTCGACGAATGCGGTAGAACTCGTAATCGAAAAGCAGGAAGACACACAATCCGAAACTGAACAAAGGGCAATGGACATGGCCTCTGTCCCAATGTCAATCATCACGGAATTGACAGTCCCGCCACATGTGCAGAGTTGGGGTCGACTAAAGCAGCATATGCTGTCCACATCAGGTCAATCAGCGGCTCACGGGATTCACTAACAGCAAGTTGCGTAATTCCAGGACCATCCCGATGCCTTCGGAGATGCTGTGAATGCTTTAATGCGATTGATGCTTATGGACCGTGAGAACGAGACAAGTCGCGTATTCGCTCGCCAGGTAGCATGAGTACCTGAAAGGTCGGTTTCCGCCACTCAGACAAACTCCTCCTTTCCTCATCTTCCTAGAGTCATGTAATCCTAGAACCCGTTGCAACAGCGTCTCACGTATATGTCGAATTCGGAGGAGGTGAAGGTGGATCGCTCCTGCCGCACATTTTGATTTGCATGTGAAGAGCTTATTTCGACATCATGGCCCTTCTGTTGTTTCCTCGCCAAGGAACACCCATATACCACATCTCTTTGTTGCAATCATATCCAAACATTCTTGACGCTTCCTCCGATTTTAAAGTCATGTGGTCATTGAGTTTGCGAGGTACCGAAGAATCTCAGATGCACACGTAAAGGGAATACGACGACATGGTCAGCTCGACTGCCATGCTCTTTCAGGAGAACGGTAGCTGACCAGTGAAGAAGCTGCTCTTTTGAGCGCCAATGCTCCACGTCGGCGAAGTCTTCTGCTCCTGTATCTTTCCTCGCAAGACAGACTGGAACAACCAGCTCTCGCCGTTCCAAAAGCAAGATGAATGGACGTTGGCATTGGTGAAGAAGCGTTCTGTGGCTGTTTGCCACGTGGACGGGATCGAGAGGGGCAAGTCATGCGCATGGAGAAGTTGGCGCAGCGGCGGTGTATCCGGTCATCAGCAAAACAGGGTAACCATGACGACGCCTGGGGCAGCTGCATCCGGTTGCTACCCTCGAGCTCGTGCTCTTGCTGTTGGCCTCTGCAGCATTCGCAATTGAGGGCGGTCTGCGCGTGAGGGAATTATCGAGGGGCAACCGCGGTAGGGCAAAGGCGCGACCGATGGATATTTGCAACATTCGTCTGCGGGTTTTCAGCAGGTCCACAACTAGCGTTGACTGCGTTATTTCTGATACGCCCGGCCGGCGAGGCCATTCTGTCTACGGAGTAGCGCGCATCGATCGAGTTGGGGCGCCTTTCCGCGGCATAGTAGAGTTTCGTCATATAGAGCAGCATGGCCCCGTCTGCAGACCTTTCAATGTTCTTGCCATTCTTCTCCCTCTGTGCGGCGACACTAACGACGACTCTACGAACACCTCCCACGAGTCGCTTTTCCTTCTTGTTTGCGCTTCGCTATTGAAGACCGCGCCAGAGTGATCACCACGGCCCATACCACCATATGTAAGCCAATTGCCATCCAGCTTTTGTCACCAACCTGCATCATGGTGCAGTCGAGCTACCTCACAACTTGTTGCCGTCATGCAGAAGCAAATTGACGACAGCGGAGCGCAGCGGGGCATTGTGTGCCGCAAAATGAGATCGAATGCCAGCGAATCCTCACTCCTATCCGTTTACAGCTTCTTTGTTGCGTTTCTGCCAGCCTTTCGTTTGGCGGATCTCGCCATCTTGAGCTCTGGCAGCAGGAAGGCGTATGGCAGCACACTAACATATACCGCAGTTTATTCACTCACTCCACGACGATATGTCGACTCCCTCAGTTCCCCCGCGTCCCCAGCGGACTCAGGGCGCCCAGACCTCCGTTAAGAACGACATGCCTCTTATGCCTCCACGCCCGACCCGCAAAATCGATCCGTCGCCTGATAGAGCCGCTCGCTCGCCGCTGAACGACCCCTCTACCGCCTGGAGCAGTCCCAAAAACCTTCGCTCCCGCAGCAGCCAAGATCTCCCGAGACGCCCTCCCTCCGTTGTGTCCTTGGGCAACGACATTGGCCATGAGGGAGACGAGTACTCGAGTTTCGACCAGCTCCCAGCTGAAGCTCACGGCGTCTCGGTAGCGACTAGTAACGAGCAGACTCGCAACGTCTCAGCGGATCTCCCCATGCACCAACCGAAGGCCAGTGTGCCGCAAGCGACCGCAAAGAGGCAGATTCAGAATGTCACCGGTACAGACTCGACATCGGCTGCGGCTGCCGGAATTGGGCAGTCCAAACCAGCGGACGATGTGCATAAGATGCCTCCTACGGATGCTGGTAGCACTGGTTCGCCATTAGCTCGTGTGCCCACCGGCGAGCAGCGCCGTGCTCCCTCCACAGAACCTTACAATGTGCTTCGCACGAAGTCCAGTTTCAACCGCTCGACATCCAGTCTACAGCCACTCGAGCGTACTACGTCCCGTCCTGCTAGCATCCACGGCGACGACCGCGAGCATGGCATCCCAGAAATTGGACGTCAAGTTCCCTTATTAGCCATGGCCGGCGATGTTCAAGCTCCCAGCCCTGCAGCAGGCTCATCACAGCACCCTGCAGGCATTGGTTTCTTTAACGATGGGTCTATGCGGAATCATGTCCGCAAGAGGAGCTCCAGGCAAGAGTTTGGACCACCTGATGCGTACGGTTTGCACCACGGCCATCAAGATCAGTTCGAGAAAGACTGGGCTCGCAAACACCCTGAAGAGGCCGCGAAAGAAGGATACTACGCACAGCATCTGCCTAAACCTATTACCGCTTTGACTAGTGAGCAGCTGAATCGTCTAGTACACCAGAATGACGAGGGTAAATCAGAGCGATCAACACTTTTTGGGCTACTTCTAACGATTACAGGCGCTTCCGCGGCTCCTTTCGGAACACCAGACGAGCAGTATGCTGACGAATTCCTCTCCCGCGCGTCTTCTGCCGCGCCTTCTCCAGCTCCAGATAAGCCTAGCTTTCACTCCTCTGCCAACAGAGGTCTCCACCCAGATGATGCGATGGATACCCTCGACGGACAGCCGTCGCCACGGAGGGGCAGCAGTAGGGGACTGCTCGACGAGGACCACGAGCACGAGCATACCGATGGTACGCCCATCTTACCCGCGGACGAGCTGATGAAGAGGCCCGGCAGTTCTTATATGCATGCTGCTGTGACGCCGGATCCTGACAGCCATTACGATGACTACTACGATAGCGACACCGGACGCAGGAATAGTACCCATGCCACGAGTCGCCCGTCTAGCAGACCCTCCAGTGTCCATGGTTCGGCCGGTCTCCAAGGCTACCACGGTGGTTCCCTTCACCGCTTCATATCACACGAGGAGCCGCACCATTCTGGCGTAGGAACACCACTGGAGGAAATTGAGGAGTATGAGCCACTATTCCCAGAGGACGACAAGGGCGTACAAAAAAGGGTGTTCAAGAAACGGCCAGAACTCGCGCAACATCATTTCCCTTCACATGATGTCTGGGAAGACACGCCGTCTTCGTTGCAATATTCTGCAACTGTCACAACACCCGAAGTCGAGCAAACGCAAGAGGCCCGAGGCCTGACTGGAGGAAGCGCGAATACTTTTGAAACGCCAGAGCAGGAAGCGCAACGTCGCACCCAGAATGACAGGGAAAACAATATGATGAGCGACAACAAGACATTCATGAAGCCGCAGTTCAAATCCGCTGTTGCGGCTGACATGCACAGGCCTGGCGCCCATCGCTTCCCCAGCTCAGATGTTTGGGAAGATTCGCCTGATAGCGTGTCCCTGGTCAATACAACGACGCTCACTGGTGATGACGATGCTGAATCTTCGCGCCCTGCAATTCCAGCCAGACCTCCACGGAAATCTAAACTCACAGAAGAATCTCTCCCTCCGCAGGACGATGTGCAGCGCGACGTCAAGAGCCCTCCGATCTCCGCGAAACCAAGTATTCCTGCGAGACCGCTTCGATCAAAACAAGACCAGGTGGGTGAGCCGTCTGAGGTGACAAAGTCGAAACCTCCCGTCCCAGCCCGACCTGGTGGTGAGAAAATTGCCTCTCTCAAGGCCGGTTTCATGAGCGATCTTAATAACCGTCTAAAGCTTGGTCCTCAGGCGCCTCCCAAAAAGGAGCCTGAGCCCGAAGCTGAGGAAGAGTCCAAGGTGCCGCTTGTGGATGCACGGAAATCTCGAGCCAAAGGTCCGGCCAGACGCAAACCAGCAGCAGCCCCTACGACGGATAGGAGATCGTCCGCCGCTTTCGCCTTCTCGCCACTCATCCATTGCTGGTCGATTGACGAGGAAGATGAGCTACAAGTACACCACGATGAAGAGAAAACAGCACAAGCGGCTGCGGAAGTCGATCAGATCCTTGCTGAGAATGGAGAGGGCAACACGGAGTCGGCGGCGCCGGCAGAAGTTATCGCCACAGAGATCAGTAGCGCGGACAAGCCCCATGAGGTTGCAACGAAGCACCGTGGATCGGAGGCAGGGCTCAGAGCCGCTCTAGCCGAGGCGGGCGCTGCGCCTGCGTCGTACGGTGATGAGAACGCAATAAATGAGGAAGAGCTGGCCGCGAAGGGACGGAAGGATACATCTGTACAGACTGGCGAGACGCGAGTGACGACTAAGTTGCCATCCGGAGAGCAAGAGAAGATGACGGCATATGTCGGGGGAAAGGCGGCTGAGGAGGGCAGTGTCGTTGTCAAAGAGGACGGCGCTGAGATTCAGTCGTAATTGCGGGCGGGATGGGAAAGCACGACTTGGCACCATCTCTTGACACAAAAAGTGACTTTGGCAGGACTTTGCAATTCTACAGTATTGTTATCCTCTTGGCAATACATGCTCTGGAGAGTGAGGCCCCTTGGCTCGCCAAGTTGGACGGGGATTCATGTGTTTCGGGAATCGAGTTGCGGCTGGAAAACGTGAGTGCCGCGTGGCTCGGGTTCTTGGTCAGGCAAGTCTTGTCATCTCTCTTTCTTTTTTTTTCTTTACTGTTCCTGGTCTGGAGTTATTGCTTCAATGGAATAAGGATGCAATGCAATGCGATGCAAGACGAAATAAGATTGATGTTGGAAATGATGCACAGCTTAGGGTTCAGCTTTCAGCTACGCCTAACGGGAAAATAAGAAAGATACTCCGGAACGAGCATTTGCTTGCTAGGGCTTGATGGTCGTGGCAGATCTTGTCCGCGTTTGGACGGTCTGCGCCGCTTCTTGTGGTATCATCGTTCTCTTGGCACGTTCTCTCGAGCAACTGAGCGCTCTCAGCCGCTTAGGAATGCACAATGGGAAGAAAAGAAACTTTATGCGTGGTATCCTAAGTGCTGACATCCTCTCCTCTCCTGTCGCACTTGGCTTTGCCCTATCTACGCTTGCGAGGTGCGATGCCCTGTGCTCATGTGTTTGCGGCGACTACATGCAGCGTCGATCTAGGAGGGCTGGGAGAAAGGGAGACATATCGCCGTCTCGTGTTTCTTTTCGCTTAGGCTTGCTTAGCTTGTGGTATCCTTGACATTGGTGCTGGTTCTTGGTGTTTGCGTGGCGTTGGGTCCATTTGTGCAGGGAGGTAAGGGTCTGTGGGAGGGAGAGGGAAGAATATAGGATGGGATGAGGGAGGTGTTTGTTTGGCTTGCTTTTCACTTTTGTATTCTCTTGTTTGTGGAAGAGACGATCGACGAAAGGGCCAGCATTCACGAGATTCTTGAACCACCATGCGATCACTCTCCTACGATCTCATAAAAATAGCAGACACCATGCTCAACGATCCCTGCCGTCCCACACCAGACTACGACGATGCCATCCCTCTCAAGATTCAAAAGCACCTTTCCTGGTACCTCTCGTCGGTCTCGAAACCGTTCATCTCAGCAGAGTCCCTCTTCCTCCAGTTCAACAAGTCTCCCTATATCAACCAAAAACAAAAACTGCTCCGACGTTCCCACATCGCCTCCTCTTCCTCGACATCACCACCCTGCATCCTTCAACGCCTGCCAACAGAGCTGCTCTGCATTCTTGCTTCCCATCTCTCCCCAGCAGATCTCATCTCAACTACTCTCACCTGCCGCTCCCTCTTCACGACTCTCAATTATCAACCCATCGACCTCCGCAACATAGGCTTTGCCTCGGAGCTGGCCGACCTGCTCTATAACTACGGCCTCTATTTCGCTCTCGCCAGTCAACGCTTTGAGGTTAAACGTCGCCTCGATCGCGATCGTCTCGCTACGCTCCGAAAAGTGAAGTATTGCGATTACCGCGCTTGCTCTGCGTGCGTTCGCCTTCATCCAAGTCGGTTTTTTGCAAGGAAGGGGGAGAGTAGATGTTTGGCGAGCCAGGCGAGATTTAGAATTTGTGAGCACTGGAGTGAGGATTTGGTTGGGTTGAGGGAGAGGCGGGAGAGGACTTTGTGCGGGCTGGATCCACCGGAGAGGCCGTTCAGAGCGCAGGTGTGCTTGCATCGAGAGCACGTTGAGGAGGAGACGAGAGGAGGTTTTGCGGCGCCCCAGTTGTTTGAAGCCGGGTCGTATTGGAGTGTTGAGAGGACGCTAAGGTTGGCGGAATTTGAGAGAGAGGAAGAAGTGACGATGGAGATTGCGAGGGAGAAGTTGAACGCCGGACGGGGGCGGAATCTGGAAATCTGTCGACACGTCAGGCTCGGAGATGAAGTAGTGATTGGAAGTGTCGACAGGAGGATCGATCTCGAGATGGAGGGCATAGCGAAAGTGACTCATTTCCAAAGCTCGGCCTGCGCCATCTGCGGCACCTCATGGGAGTTCAGCATCAGCAAATCCCAGAGCGTTTACGGCGAGAACCGTTCTTCCTTCTGGCTGAGGTTGACGGTTGAGCAGCGAATCGAGTCGGTCCGAGATCTCTGGACGGAAGAATACCTGAAAAGAGTCGAAGGCGGCGAGGTACTGATGCGATTGATGGCCGAGCGCGATAGTATTTGACTATGGCGGATGTCCTGCTGTGTTTTTAATGTCCTCGCAATTCGGTGCTGTCCGAACACAATCCAGGCTCCTATGTTCCAGAATCGCCTTGGCCCTTTCCGCCAGCTCTCTTCTTAACATCCGTCTTTCGTGATCAGGATCGCGTAGGTACCGATCGCTCCCAACGACGACCTTCGCCGATTGCACCTTAAGAAGCAGTCCAAACGACTGCCACGGCGAGGAATCGAAATCATGGAGGTTGAAATCTCCATTCGTGAAATTGAAGAGCTCCTTGATATTGGGAAATCTTGCTAGGCATCCAAAGATGTCCCGGCAAACCCATTCAAAACTTTCATGTTGCTCAGGCCATGAACAACGAAATTGCAACTTCTCGACAGCGTGGCGCTATTGAACGGATACCGTTAGACTTGGTGATTTGCAGTATGCGATCAGGTCTTGCAATCTGTCGAAGCTGAAGACGTTGTCAGAGTACGAGAGCATGGCGGTTCCGTCACGGATTTGGCGACAGGTCCGAAGGAGTGCAAGTTCGAGTGTAGAGGGCCCACTACTGTATTCAGGACGGCGGTGCTAGTCATAGCGTCCTGGTATATCGAATTGAGTTCTGACGCGTAATTCGGACTGATATCTCTGCGCGTCGCATACCTTGCTCAGGTTGTATGTATCGTCGAAAGCGTCGGGTAGGCAGCATTTGCTCAACGTGTATGACGTTACCACTGAGCACCATTTGGTAGATACGCTCTCAGATCTCCGGTGGCAGGCGAAAAATCAGTGGGCGGGTGTCTCCGATGCCGTCAGGCTTGCGGCGAAGGAGTCTGCACAAGCTTTGGCGCGAAGGACGAGTGCCCTCGAGCGGCTCCGGGCGCGGTACTATATAACCCATTTTCGTGCTTTCAACGGTGTTGCAGTTGACGAGAATTCGAATCCAAGTGGAGTTTTGAAGCGGGAAAAATGCCAAGAATCACGAGCTCCGAATTAGCCAAAATTTCGAAGTGAAATCCGGAGTGTCGAATGCTGCGATTAGTAGTCGAGCGCGATCGTATTCGGGTTTTTTTTTCTTTCAAATATCCACTCGTGAAAACCACCCGAGACCAAGATAACGTAGTCGTGAAGCACAGTCAATTGGCTCGTATGATTCCTCACCCACCAGCCCATGCACCGGCAGTATTTTCCAGCCCATACCAACGAGGCCGCCAATATCATAACAGCCATAACATTCGTGTCCACACCCCCCAGCGCCGTCACGTCCCCCGAAAACGCCTCGTCCAATGCACCGAACCCATCCAAAAAGCAGACCCAATCACCTCTCTTCCTCATTCGCAGGAGATACAGCACCTTCCCGGTCTTGCCCCTGATCCCCCGTCCTCCTTGTGCTGACCCTAAACGCCCCCCTCAACCTCTCCCTCAATCCCCTCTCTTCCGGCTGCTGCTGCGCGGCCTGCGTCTCCCGATACCGCCTCAGCGCCTCGACCCTCTCCTCCCTCGTCATCCTCTCCGGCCTCGTAAACGCCCCAAATAGACTCCTTCTTGCATGCCTCCTCAGATCCAAAGGCGGCGCCAATTCTTCATCCGCGCCCGATGTCTGTGTCTGTGACGTCGAAGGCCGCAAATCGATCCTGCACAACGGACACGTTCCGGATACGTTCAGGAGCCAAGGGTCGATGCAGGCTGGGTGGAAGCGGTGGTCGCAGGGGAGGACGCGCTGGTCTTCGCCGATTTTGAAGTCTTCGGTGCAGATGCTGCAGCCTAGCTTGCTGTTTTCTTCGGATGGGGGAGAGTTGGGTCGGTCTTCTGCTGCGGCGATGCCGGATTCTGAGGACTCGGCTTTGTATTGTGTTTCGTTTGTTTCTGTTTCTTGGTCTTGGTTCGTACTCCTCTGCTCAGCCGCATTCGCAAGGGAAGCAGTGGGCACCCGCTCTTCGTGTCCCGTCGTACTCCCCAATTCCATATCCGCCGTCTTCATATTGCCCTCCTGCCCTGTCCGATCCCCAAACTTGACAATCGGAATCGTCTCCAACATCGCCATGGCCAATCCCTTCGCCCGCGATTGTCTCGGCCTCCCAATTCCATTCCTCGGCCCATATCTCTCCGGATGTCGATGCGCCCTTACAGCGCCCGTAATAATAATCAACAGGAACAGCGCCGTAATGATACCCGTAATCGAATACAGGATGATCATCGCCACCGCCGTGCTAGGCGAAGGTCCCAACGGACTTACGTTCCCACTCTGTTGCGAGCCAGAACCAGAGCCCGTACTTGTCCCATTATTACCGCTACCGGTAGCATCCGTGAATGCATCCCGCGGCGCAATCGTCCCATCCGTCCTGCCACCATCCGCCGCGGCTATGGCTTGCAACATCTTCATCGTCGAATTCTGGTCCGTGACGGTGTAAATCCTCGAATACGTCCCTTCGCCACTCAATCCACACGAGTCCGCCGCTTCGGTGTATAGCACCACTGCAGTGGCATTCCTCTCTTCCGCGGATGTCAGGACGTCCGCGGGTTGGATGATGCCGCTGTACTTGTCGCAGGAGATGAGGACGATATTTTCGGGAGCGATTTGTAGCTGGGAGGAGGCGTTGGCAAGGAGGAGAGGGCCTTGGAGAGGCTATATGGGTGGCAGATTGGTCAGTTTCGTCGTTCCTCTGTGTGAGACGGATGGCGCGGGAGGCCGTCTTACCGGTGTGTACGTCGTCGAAGCGGCAGTAAGTCCCACGATGGAGACCAGGCGCATGTATTCGCTATTCGCGAGTGCGAGCTCGATGTTTCCCTCGGGGTATGCTTCGTTTGTGGGCGTAATCGTTTGCGCGCCCACGGTGGCGAGCAGCCAGAGCCATGGTAGCCAAAGCCAGCCAGAGAGCAATGGTGAAGGCATTGTGTTGTTTGATCCTTACATCACCAATCGAGTGAAAAGGAAGAACGAACAGTCCAATACAGCCACATTATGACAAGGAGACAAGGTCTCTATGATGATAGTTTTAAGCGCAAGGAAGTGACACACAAACTTGCCGCGCTGCAGAAGCAGGCGGGCCTCCGTTCCAGATTCTTGGATCTTGGCCCCGAGCCTCTCCATTTGTCAAAGGCCTGCCGATTGGTTCGATATTCTACTTCACCAACCACATCAATGTCGACAAGATCCAATCGAGATTCCCATCAATCCTGTCGTGGCAGTGTTGCATAGCGTTCGCATTCACATCGTTCACTCCTTCTCCGACCCCACTTCGCGGCGCGCAATGCTAAGCCGCGACGGATGCATGCGGATCAAGAATTTCGAGCCAACAGTCTTAACGGTAAGAACAAGTAGAAAGAAGACTCAAAATCAGAATAGACCAAACCAGCGCTATGCATTCAACTGAATAGTAGTAGTAACTTCAGACCTCAGAATGCCGTGTCCCAAGCCATTCCCATATCCATAGGTAACTCTCGCTCCATAAACGCCCCTGCCGTCGTGGTAGTAATATCGCAATGCAGTATCCATCCACTCATCCGCCCACCCACGGGCGATGATGTGGATCTATGCAATGAATCCTGAAACCCTGTGCTGACCATCAGTCACTCCTTGAAACGCCCAATCCGCCAACCGCCATGTATATTGTGTGCATACCATCTATACCTCCTTAGCGAATTGCCGCTGCTCCACAATCCACTCCATAACGCTCTCATAGCAGAGCACATACTGCCGCAGGCTTTGTACCATGCTGAGTCGCTGACGTCGAAAGTCTTCGACCGTGCGTTCAACGAGGTCTTCATCCTCTCGCCGCAACCATCCACCCTCCTCCTCCTTCGCGTTATACCGAGAGAATTGCGATGCGAAGAAGCCTCTAGCATCCTCGGTCTTGCCAGGCTTGTCAATCTCCATCGGGCTTCCACGCCGTGACTCACGCGAGATCTGTTGTTGCTTGAGCATGTCGATGACGCTATCGACGGTGCAGAATGTGCCTGTACGTCCACAACCCGCGCTACAATGTACCAAGACCGGTCGCGAGCCCTCAGGCTCTGGATCGGATGGGTGGTGACTTCGGTTCGTGGCACGAACAACCGCATCGCACTGCTCCACCAGACCAAGGAGATGCGCAGGATGTGCGGGTGCTCCGAAATCTGGCCAGTTGGCGTATTGTAGCTGTGTGATCTCTCGCATGGGCTGGAACGGAAACCTTTCATTCCGCACGGTGAACTTGCGAACAATGACATACGGCTGTTCGCTGTTCTTGTCGTCTTTGCTGTCTATCGCTGCAAGTGGGACATTCGAATTCGATGAATGCGTCGATGTGCGCTTCGCTTGTGGCCGTTTCTGATGCCGATGTATCCTTGTTGTGTCGAGCGATGCCCGCTTTTCCGAGAGGAACTCCAGATGTATCGGTCCGTATTGCTTCGTGTCCCAGTAGTTGTGCGCCTTGACTTGTGCGCCCTCCTTCTCAGCTGTCAGCATAACAATCACGCGGATGTCCTGCTGCCAGACGACGTTCCAGAAGTCGTTGAATGTGGCTGGGATTGGCGCCTGTGTGGAAATGTAGCGTTTGTTACTCCAAGCCGCTTTAATATGACTCGCGTTAAAGTAGTCGCAACCACTTGAGGGCACATTCTGCAGCTTGACTCGGGAATGCTCAAAGGGCCAGATGTTGTTGTACCGGTTCTTGTTTCCTTTCTCGAGGCCGGCGATCTGAACGCCCGAGCGGGTTGGCGGTTTGGAAGAATCATTGCTGTCCCAAGAAACCTTGCATGATAGTGCGTCTTCCATGCGCTTCTTCTCCCTGCGCTCAATCTGTTCGAATTTGCCAGCAACCTTCTTGCCCATATCTTTTTCATTTACCGCTTCCTTCAGCCACTTCGGGTACTCGGCTTCGGCAGACCTGGTCTCTTTTGAAGGGTGCTTAACCTGCATCTGTCCGACACCGCCAATGAGGTCCATGTTTTGACGGATATTCCCAAAGAACGGGTTTGCTGGCTTGTCTGTCACCGGCATGGGACAGCCTCCCACGGCGGGTGCCACTGCAGGTCCACGGCCATCGTTGCTTGTGCTCTGATTGTCCCCACCAGCGTCCACGCACGAGGGAAAACGCTTGGCAAACTCGAGGAACCCGCCTCGGACAATGTAGAGTGTGCCTTCATATTGCTCCCCACGAAACTTATTAATCGTGTTCATGCAGATTTGGGCATCCTTCAATGAAGAAGAGTTGGCATCGTAAACAATAATGTAACTGCTGCTCCTCCAATTTTCAAATCGACCTCGTTGCTCCTTATCCTGGAAGGTGTCTGCCAATTTGTGCACGTTAAAGGATGGCCGCTTCAATAGTGTCGTGGGAATACAGAGGTTCAAGGCTCCAGTGATATGGGACATGGCGTATTGGGTGGCCACGCGAAGATCCAATAATAATATTTCCTCCGTCTTGGAGGCCATCAAGTTTACGACGTGTTGTGGTGTAACCAGAAGTTGAGCGTCGCTGCCTTCAGTGGTCACAGGTAACGTCTCGGCGCGAGACTTACTCGCGGCATATGATCCGTTCAGAGCGTCAAGCGGTAAACGAAAGCGTTGATGAGCTTCGGGCGAGGCTGGGGTAGACTTGTGCTTCCCATCCGGAGGACTGTCGTGGTCGAATGTCGGTGGTGATCCTCTCCTATTGCTTTCCGTGGCCGAACCGGGAGACAAAACTCGTTTAGGCGAACGCGATAGCGCTGCCGCAGTAGTATCGATGTTGTCAAGTACGATGCGGTGCGAAGATATAGATATGTCCTTGGGCTCTGTGCTCGATTGTGACGGACCTGCGAGCGACGACTTTCGGCTGCTGGTTGTCCTCCCGCTAGCAGGCCTTGAGACTGGCATGGACATCTTAAAACTGTTCAGACCGGCCAAATTGAACACCTTGCTTTCCGACTGCGCGCCGGACTGCTTCCGAAAGGCATCAAAGTCTGAATTTTGGTCGAGTGGCACGACGCTGGGAGAGACGGCAGCGGTGGAGCGGACGGTACTTGAGGGAGGACTCCAGTTACCTTTAGCATGCTGTGGAGAGTCGCTCAGGTACGAGCTGCCTTCGGCTTGGAAGCCAAAGTAGTTGGGACTGGGTGTTTGAGGTGCTCGGCGTTGCGGGCTCATTCGGCGGGGTGAGAGGAATGGGGTCATGGCGGGAGGGTTCATGGGCGTGGTTGACGGGCGTTGCTGCTGAGGACGCTGAGGCCGGGACTGCGGATGGTATCGCGGCGAGGTGGCGGTCTCGGTCATGCTTGTTTATCGTCCTGGTGGCGCCGGGGGTGAGACGGCGCACAAAGGAAGATGGTAGTAGTGGTGGTGAGTGAGGAAAAGATAGCGAAGAGAGCAGTCGCAGAGTTGGGTGAAGTCGCGGTGGTGCTAGGCGTTTGCGGGCGCCACAGGGGAGTCACGGGCGACAAGCGTCATGCCTGTTGCTGAATGAACTGGGGGCGGCCCATATTGCGGTGGTAGTAAGGTGGTAGTAGGATGTGCGTGAATGTATCATGTGCTGGTTAGTGCGTGGCTGAGATGGCGAGGTGCACACTGTTCGATTTGCGGTGGGCTGGCTGTGACGTATCCCACCAGATTCAGGGGCGGCGGCGTCGGAGGGCGGAGCGGTGGCGAGGGAGCGGGAGGGGATGGTGATTCGCAGGGCGGGTCTCAGAAGTTGGACGGGCGAGAGCAGGACGGCTTCTGCCAGTCGTGAGTTGGTGCTGTGCAGAGAAATGGGCCAGACGGTGGATGTACCGATGCGAAAGGATGACACGCGACTGCCACCGGCTTTTACGATTCACTTCAGGGTCGCCGTCGTCATCGCGCTTGCCTCTCTTCCAGCCCCGAACGAAAACAGACGTCTGGAAATACATCTATTCTTACTACACTCAATGCTACTCTCCATCGACTTTTCTCCTCTATCACGCTTCTTGGCATAGGACGGACAAGCACAATCAATTCGGAAGCTGCGTCGCTCCTCGGCAAATGGACAAGCCACGCACGTCTTGCGCAGTTGGTTTCTTGCTGAGGAGACGAGCGATCCTCCCGAGACCCTGCATGACGCACTCGAATCTAGAACCGGTGCAATCTCGTAAGCAGCGTGGAACAACAGCGCTCTTGGCAACGAGAATACGACCGCATGAATCCGCTTTATTCAGCACATTTCCATCTCGACAACCAAATACCATTGTATACAGCCATCCTGGGCAACTGGCTTACGCTGGAACATCGAAGAGGTCGAATTGGCTTGGCGGGGCCGCGGTGGCTTCTGTAGCTTCTGATCACCGCGTCATGACAGCCAGTCCGCATCTCACCCTCCCTTCGCTCGTGGATCTACGCTCTCGAAACCGGCCTGAAACCAACACTATTTTCTTGACCTGGACCCTATAGCAGATCGCCTTCCAATTTGGGTCGGCACGCTGCTGCGAGCTTCTGCCCACGTTCAAGTAGTCTCCGGCAAAACGCGCACCGCGGTTGGTGGGCAAGGCCATGGATCTTCGTCTCCAACTCGCGTATCTAATGCAGATCTACGTCCGGACATGTCTGCCTCTCCCTGCATCCGGACGTCGTTGTGAGGAGATTCATGCGTGGCATGTCGTAGCTTTGGCACTTTCCTCAGTCCGATGGTTCATCACAGGTTTGGCTAAGAACAAAATTTGGATGCTGGTGTACTTGTTATCAGGCGCTACTACGCCGCCAGCGGCTTATCTAGGTCAATCTCCTCCTCCCTCCTCCTCAGCTGCACCTGCGTCGTAGGGTCAAACAAAACTGACGATTCAATTCGTATGGACGACTTTCGCTCCTGACCGGGCACGAGTCTGAAGTCATACTTCAGCAACATATGGCACAATGCAACCTTCAATTCATTCGCAACGAAGAATCTCCTGCGAACTATGAGCACTGATTTTCTTTTCGGTATTGATCGCACTTACCCTGGACACGCATGCATTCCATGTCCGAAGCCGATGAATTCGCTACTCGTGGTAACGAACTGCCAATTACTAGCCTGGCCAGGTTCTTGCCGCTTGATCAGAAAGCGATATGCATCGAACTTGTATGGTTCTGCGTAGATCCCAGGGTCGAAGTGCTTCGACTCGATCATGATACGAGATCCTTTAGGAATTTCCGTGCCATCGGAAAGCTTCAATGGGGCATCGACGCTTCTCTGCATGGCCGCTGTTGATCGTCAGATTGAAGAAGACTCCACGCACTGGATGCGCGAGACTTACTCAGAGGCCGATGCATGCGCTGCGACTCCTTCATAAAGCTGTCCATCAGTTTGAGCTGATACATCGACGTCTTAGCCCATCCGTGCTCGCTGACGACTCGCACAATTTCTTCCCGTATAGGCTGGATATACTCAGGATTCTCGCAAAGGTCCATGATCGCCTGAGTCAACGTCTGCAAGCAAGAGGTCAGCGCACGGAAGATCACCAGAAAGCCTACCTGAGGCGCTCTCTTCTTCAGGAGCGTGTATCGTGTAGACGCGCAATGCCTCTGAAGACAGGCAGGGCAGTTGAGATATCGAAATTTAACCCACCTCAGTCGTGGTATGTATCGCGGCCATCGACAACTGCAACTGACAACCGACCAAATCCAACTCCTTCCCCCTCGATTTCTCCACCATCCACCCAATCGCATCCGCCTTCTTCGGCGGCCTCCCTCCCTCCCTTAAAGCCTTCTTCGCCGCTTCTCCCCTCCTCTCAAACTCCCCAGAAATCAACTTCTTCGCATCTCGATACTGCTGGCGACACCTCGAACAATGCGGCAGAAACCAATGCACCACCGGTCTCAACACCGTAGGCTGCGCCCTCAACTCCCGGCTCGCAGCAAACACATCTAGCGTATAATTCTTCGCTATATCCAACCAAGCCCGATCCCTTCCTAGCTCTTTGCCCAAGAAGACACGACTCGATAGTCGTGCTACGACCTCCAAAATCCCATCTTTGATCGTCAGCGTCTTCCACTCCCCTTCTTTTTCATCACCAAAAACATCCCTCACAGAATCCATCGTCTCTTCCACTAAATCCTCCATAATCAAACCCAAACTCTGCGTCAGACTCGTCCGCACCGTATCCTGCAATACCGTATCCGACAATGCATGCAAACTCGTTCGCGGGCCCTCGAAACCTGGATACGTCGGGAAGAAATCCAATGCCACGGCTCCAGCGAACGAAAGCGTTGGGTTGTTCTTAATTTCTTTAGCATAGGAATTAGGCAGGACGATCTTGGGGCCTGTGCCGGTGATGACTTGGAAATGGATGTTTTGGGAGGAGTATTTGGTGAAGCCGAGTTTGAGGAGGGCGCTGCCGTGGCGGATCCAGGATTGTTTGGGAGTTAGGGGCGAGGAGGAGAGGATCGGGATATTGGGGAGTGGACGTTGGGAGGAGAATTGTAGGAAGGCCTTGGTGCAGAGGGCGAGGAGAGTGACGAGAGCTGTGATGAGGAGGATTAGTGTCATTGTTGGAGCACTCGAGGCAAATGGGAAAAGTGAAATGGTGTCCCCCATTTTCGAATAGACAGAAGACTGCGAAGTTCGTACATCCCCAGCTACGTCTTGGCTACCGCTGGAGTATTATACATCGCGACCGCGAAGTAATGTAACACAAAACCACGCGGTGATCGCAGGGAAGTGTCGCCGCGGCGGAAAACATCGACTTCGTTTTCCATCATTTGTCGCTCTCCGCTTTCTCGAATCCTTCCAGCTTCCTAGATTCTGCGAACACATCCTTATCAGCCTGTATGAGATCTTTCCTTGAGTGTGTGAACTCCGTTTGCCCTTCCTACTCCAAGTTTAGCAGGATTATCGATCTACGAGTGAATCCCCTGTGGAGCGGGACAGATATGTCCAAGGCCCCGTAATTCGAAAGTTGGATAGTGTCACATGCCAAAGCTCAAAACTTGTATTGCCTGCTAGTCGGTCGCAATGCCCCGCACTTCCCAGATCTCGAGAACGTATGCCCTATTTGTGTGCCATGTCGAAGCCGTGTGATTGCCAATTCCTTGAACTCCGAACTCCTTCCCAAATCTTACCACGCTGTATAGCCGCCGTCGACGACGACCGCTGAGCCCGTCTGGAACGATGAAGCGTCTGACAGCAGGTAGATCATGACGCCGTTGTACTCGTGCGGCATAGAAAGACGGCCCAACATGTTGCCCGCCTTCCATTTCGCCTCAAGCGACGGGTCGTCGTGGAAATTCTGAAGCACCATTGGCGTGATGATGTTGCCGGGGCAGATGCAGTTGACGCGGATGCCATGAGTTCCGTTAGGGTTCACAAAGAGTTGTGAGAACTCCATGGCAGCGCTGCGAGTGAGCTGAATGATGCCCGCCTTCGAAGTGTTGTACATTGCGCATGGAAGGTCGCGGTTGGCGATGAGACCGCTCATGCTCGCGATGAGGACGATGGAGCCTGCGCATTCATACTTCACCATCTGCTTGGCGCAGGCACGAAGCATCACCCAAGCAGCGCCGATATTGACGTCCATCATCTTGGTGATCATCTCGGGTGAGCATTCCAGGATGGGCTTGACGTGCTGAATCGCGGCGGCATGCACCAAGCCGTATAGCTTGCCATACTTCTCAGCAATCTTAGCAACCTCAGATTCGACGCTGGATGTGTTCTCGATGCAGAGCTCGAGGAAATGGTACTGTAGACTGCCGCTGGAAGTGGACGTAAGACGATCCTGGAACTCTCTGAACTCGTCGGGTGCCTTCTCCTTCTGGTCGAAAACGTGGATGTTGGCACCTGCCTGTGTGAGTCGCTTTGCAAACTCGAAGCCGAGTCCCTGACCACCACCAGTAATGATGATAGGCTTGTCTTTGAGGCCAAATTCGGGGAAGTTGGAGACGAATCCAGGAGCGTCAGGAGCGAGGTGGCGCTTTGGAGCCGGGGCGCGAGTGGAGTCCTTGTCGATTGACGAAGGAGCGCCGGTGGTCACACTCGAGGTCGAGGTCGTGGTCGAGTAGCAGTAGTAGATATCGCCAGCACCGTTAGTAGCGATAGCGCGCCGGGCGAACGAGGATGTCGGCAAGCCGTAGCGGATGGCCTGAGTGGCGAGCGGGCGGATCTTCGTGATGAGCTTGGAGGGCATCTTTGCGACGATGCGGAAGGCGGTGATATATCTCGTGTTCAGTTGATGTATGCGTATGATGGTCGAAGTATGCAAAGTCACGCTGTATATGGTGCCTGCTGAAAGTGGAAGGGTGTTGAAGTTGGTTGTCGAGGTTGGTCTTCAATCGCAGATTTCTGTTTAAATTTGAGCTTTTTGTATGCGGGTTTTTACATGTGCACGGCTTGAACATGAATTCAGGATGGATGAAGGGTGGGTGTGTAGGTGCTAGCGTGCGCTCATGTGCAAGCCCTCGGCGACGAAAGGTAGAAGAAACTCAGCTGGAAGGGATCTTTATCTTCCAGTCGAAAACCCTCGACTGTGGCATTACTACCGTGTTGATCGGTTCGACGCAGTATCGGCCTGCTGAAAGTGGCATCGCCTGCGTATGACGGTGCGGTAGGAGTCTACCTTCCGACGCTCACATACGCTGTATGCAAGCCGTGTCTAGTGGCGACGCAAACGGCTTGTGATAGCGCCATAACAGGCACATTCCACGGGAAGCCGACCACCAAAGAATTCCAGAACGAGCGGGGAACTCACCTCTTCACCTGTCGTCCACCGCCTCAACGCGATCACTTTGCCCGCGTGCTCGTAAACATTAGGTGTTTGGCCTGGCGTCGGTCGTGCTCTGCTAGGAGCTGCTTTCTGGAAGTTTGGGTATACCAAGAAAGTATGATCGGTCCAGACTGGAAGTACTGAATGCTGTGTTGACGGTGGAGTAAACGGCCGAGTGAAGCGATGTTGGATGGGAGGGGACAGGTAGTCTGTTGAGAGGAGGAGGTGCCGACTAGTATATATCTCCCACGTGCTTGCTCCGTGTGTGCCGGGCAGGAGCGGCCCCCAAAGCGAGGTCTTGTGCAAGTGAGACCAGCTAGTTTGCGCTGACACACAAGAACAAGACCATCCGATCGTATTCATGAATAGAAGACGCTCTTGAAGAGCCTAGTCATTATCCTTCCATTCAGATGAAAGCATCGCAGAGTCGTAAGGCATGTGCCGATGTGCATTGAGCCAGGCTTTCGGGGCTGGATGGTAGGCCAAGGTATCGCCGGAAGCACATGACGGTAGGAGGCTTCAATCTAGAGGCTTTTCCACTACGCTCTCTATCAATCAAGCAGGTAGACGGCCGGGCTCGCTTCGTCCGGTGGTTACACTTTGGGGAGAAGTCAGATGAAAGTGAATGTTCCAGGTTGCGTGTTTCTTCAGGCATATCGGCGGCTTCAATGCTAAAGAGAGTCCTCAGGGTGCTTTCTCGAACATCGTTGACTACGATGTCATATGCTTGAGAAGATGATGGTGCAGCCTGATGATGGTTATGCTGAGGAGATGGAAAGGGGACGTGTTGAATCCAGAATACGATGCGGCGAATCAACGTCCGTTGCCGGGTCCACTAGAGCCACAAATAGACGAGCAACAAGGGATGTATACGGTCTAGTGCGAGGGGACGCCTCTCCTGCGGCGACAACGAAGACGATTCTGTTGTTTCTTCTCTTCACAAACACCCATCGACACTCGCTTCTACCATCGTCTTCTCGACGATTCTCGCAAGTCATCCGTGGCTCTTTCTTCCAGTCACTCGCTCTTGCCTTCCGCGCATACATCCACGTCCACCGCCCGTTGGGATCTCGATTTGGCGGGTACGAGGGACGCGCAGCCTTCCCATTGACACGACGACTGTCGACTAACCATCGCTACACCCACCGCTCCGAGCAGCCCATATCACGCATCTCTCTCCGCCAGAGGCAATAATAATTTACTCACCATGCGGCCCACCGAACTCTTCGCACCACTCCTCCTTTTCTCATCCCTCTCCTCTGCTTGGCCGTCAGCATGGGATCTTGTCGGAGCCGTGCAGCAAGAGATTGAGCCTCTGGTGAGGCGGCAGGACTCGTCCTCAAAGTTCGATCTGTCGTTTACGGGACAACAAGGGAACACCGCCACCACTGTTACTTCCGAGAGCGATAGCAGCTCAGCAACGGGCACAGGAGACAGCTCGCAAACAACAGATGACTCGGCTTCAGAGACTGGCACAAATACAGGCTCAGCCACCGGGTCGGAGAAGACCTCAGGCACAGCGAAGCAGACAGGCACGAAAACGTCAAGCGGCGGCGCCCAAACCACGACTTACGATGCGAGACTACCAGCTGGAGGAGTCTCCATGCTTACTCCCAACGCGTTGACGACCTCATACTTCAAGATCAACAACTTCATTACCTTCGCCTGGAACTACACCTCTCTATCGGCCACCCCGTCCTACATCGATGTCCTGGCCTCGTGCAGTCTGAACCAGGAGACATATACCATTGCTCTCAACGTTTCAGTGGAGCCGACGCAGCATCTCACCTGGGACACCGGCGCATACCAAGCCAGCGCTACTGTGCCGCTGCTCACTGAGACCTACACTCTCATCATCCACGATGCCGCCAAGCCAGCGAGCGCCGTAGCACAAGCTGGCTACCTGGGAACATACAACCAATTTACATTTGGCATGTACTCGCCTCAGGCGTACACCCCAATTGCCGACTACGTCTGCGCGACTTGCAATTCCGCCCTGAGCGCTATAGAAAGACAAGCGCTGTGGACAGTATTCGGCATGGTCGGTCTGACTGTGCTTAGCTTCGGCTGGTTCACCGGAGTTGCAGGTCTCTGGTGATCGGCGTAGGAGCTTGCTTGGAAGAATTCACGACTTTGTTCTTGCACACTGCATTGCGACGGCGCATGGGTATGATGGGACGGACACAATCCTTACACGAACAAGGGAAATGGGTAGGAGGTCTTGGATATGGCGTTCTCGGAGTGGTGGTTTCGCTATTAACGGGAAGCGAGTAAATAAGTGCGTATAGTAATGTCATTAAAGATTTCGCCAAGGCCCTCGTTGGCATCTTCGAACCGATCTGGGGGAGAGTCCATCGTGCTTGCCTTCGATTTCGCGTTCCTGTCTGGCTCTTCGCGCTTCGCCACTTTCCTCTCACTCAGCATCAGCCGTTGCATTCCGACGCCACTGCCAACGTCAATACATCGAAGGAAGGAGTTCCTCGCGACAATTGCCGAATTTCGGCTGCTTCTTTTATTCCAGACACACGAGTCCGTCAATCAATGCTTGCTACGCCTGACTCGGAGTTCCTCAACTGCTGATCTGCATGTATACCATGAGGACAGCAGCATATGCCGCTGTTCCCCCCAGAATCTCGAATGACTTGCTCGCCCCAGCTATCCACAGCCAAGCAGAAAAGAGCAGAATGGCAATGGTGATGATGCCGAGACGTGGAATATCCTTGTGCACCCAATGCAACCACCACATCGGTCCAAACAGAAGACCGAGACCCACGAGGATTGCCAGGATATTCGTCATGTTGTCGAGCCCGGTCTCGCTGGAATACGTTGCACCCAATTCGGTTATTCGGTCCGGCCTTTCTTTTTGTCGCAGTGGGAGGAGCCAGCGTACCAAACGGGTATTCTCAAGGATCCTGCGTAATGGCGCTCTCGGCCTTGCGATTATGGGAAACATGTCACCTCTTTTCTCGATGTCGAAGAGGTGCTGCTCCTTGCGGGTGATGGCTACTGGAAAGTTCGTAATCCAGGTCTGCAGATTCTGGATCTGCTCGTCCCGAGCTGTGGGAAGTGATCTCACTTGGATGAACGAGTTGACCAAGCTGTCTTCCGAATGTCAGCTGTCTTGGCTCGAATTTTGTCATCAAAGTACTCACAATATTGGTTAAGAAGTTCGGGAAACTCCAGCATCAGCTTCCCACGATCGCTATTGACATCCTGTTCAAAGCTATCACAGCCTCCCTCATAGGATGGTTGCGACATGGACTGCACGTCAAGAACGTGCAGCTTCTTCTCTCGTTTGGCAATCTCATGTTGAAGGTGCAGCAATGTCCTCGCGCTGACTGCCGAAAACCTCCGTAAAACGAAAGCATCTCGAGACGAGGCCATCCATTTTGACAACTCGGGATATCCAAAGTACTTCCATGCAAATTCCCGTCTACCTTCGAACGTTCCATCGATTCCGGGATCTGGTATCTGAGACAGTCAGTTCGACTGACCTTCCACACGTCGGCAAGACGATGACTTACGAGGGCGGCATTCGATGGAATATTTCGATATGCCATTTCGGCGATGCGATTGAACTGGAAGCCTGCAAAACAGTGCCAAAGTCATGTGGTAGCAATAACCACTGCAGATTGCAGCTCCGAGCTATTATTTAGTTGCTTGCATACGCGGAGCTGTCGCCTATCAAGACACGGTTCATGGGGCGCGAGTCCTCCAAGCCTGGCTGTATACATGATGTGGAGCATGGCACCTCCCCATGAAACCGGTGATGCTGTGGAGGCTCGATGGAGACGACAACCGCTGCAGCTGGTCTGCAAGCGAGGTTGCACAGGGCGGCCCTCGATTCAGCTTGTATGCGGAGTAATCCACGGGGCGCAGGTGGTCCGGCCTTGCTGTTCACACAATGTGCAGCCTGGTCACCCCATCCCTCTACGAAACTCGCGGAGTAGCCTTAAGGAAGGCAATCACATCTGCGGCTGATCTACATGCGAGGTCGCCCAAAGCGGTTTTCGATTGGGCGCGTCTGTGAATTGCCTTCTTTACTGAGGGTGACCACCTTCGTTCAGCCCTTGGATGCAGAGGAGGTGACGATACGTAAAGCCTTATTGGAAGCGCTTTTCTTTTCTTCCCAGCGATCCCCCAGACCGGCGGCTCCAGTCAACCTCTTTCAACCTCATTCCTGCTCGGCACCCAGGCCCACGCTTGTCTCGTCTTCAGCTTCCACGGGCCTGCAGGTACCAGACATAGCCACCTCCCGTCGCACGGCTTTGCAAACCCCCGACCCACCCCTCACAAGCAACCTCTATCCAACCATGGATTGGCCCAAGTCCCGAGGCGAGTCCTTTGAGAGTGGAGACAACGGGCAACCATCCCAGGGACGCCAGGCCACATTACGGATTCTCCAGGTTGCAAAAGCCAAGATATCTAGCGTACAAGCTTTCGAAAGTAACCTCGATAAAGGTCCTCGCCTACACGCAATGCCTCCGGCCAACGTCCAAGAAAGAATATGCGCACTATGCGTCTACTGTCAGGAATGCAAGCAGTTCTTCATGGCCGCGAGGGATCAATACTTGTGCGAGGATCATGAGTCTGTTATGAGAGAAGTCCGTGTTACAGAGCATAGGGATTGCAAAGGACAGATACCTACTCCGCCGGTGGCGGTACTCAACGGGAATCGACCTTATGTTCCACAGCAGGCATTCCCTCAGTGGAATGCTGCCCCTCAGCGTCCACCGCCGCCGCCGCAGCAGCAACAGCAACAGCGACAGCAACAGCAACCTCATCCAGGCGATTGGAATGCTTGGAATCAAAATGCAAATCTTCAACCACCTGCGCAGCCTGTCATCCAGTCTCATTCGTGCGGCTGCACGTATTGCGACTACTGCGTCAATGAATATCAATGTGATCCATACCAACAACTAGTGTTTTGCCCGGATCACTTGGGCGGTATTTTGGGCCATGTGCAATATGCGGCTTGCTGTGGTCTATGAGGCTTTGTCCGCGCAACTGGATTTCGAAAGGATCGTTCCTGCGACATTCCTCGAGAGCTTGACTTGATCATCTCGATCCTCCAAGTCCATTGTATCAAGGACCCAAAGCCCAATGCACCCAACAACAAATGTGCTGTACAAAGAGCTCCAATTCAGGCAATAGTCTCGCAAACACCTGCCGTAAGCTTGCAAGCTTCCAGCTTCTAATCCGCCATGCTGGTTGCAATGGAGCTCTGCTAGCCGCAGACTGGCTGCGTCCGATGACATGAGCTGCTTTCCCTGTCTGGTCGACTTCCAGAGTTCAATTACATACGCCCTACCGATGATCATCTCGCACGGTTGAGCTTGAGTCACGGATGAACAACTACTTAAACCGCTTGAGGACCCGAAGCGAACTGAATTCCAACGTTCAACATCCAAGACAACAGCTTCAGTCTCCTCATCAAGAATGGCATTCGCACACAGGAATGACCTGGCCAAGAAGCTTCGAGCATTACACGTACCTGGCAATCCAGTCGTCTTCACCAACTGCTACGATGCTGCAAGTGCCCAAGTCGTAGTGTCGAATGCCTCCACGAAAGCCGTGGCGACTGCCAGCTTCGCCATCGCTGCAACACTCGGCGTCGAAGATGCTGAGCTGACGCTGGAAGACAACCTGATCGGCATCCGTCGGGTTGCCAAGGTCGTTAATAAGTCCGGACTTCCTCTCACGGCCGACATGCAAGATGGCTACCAAGAGATCGCAGCGAATATCAGCAAGGTCATCGAAGCTGGCGCGGTTGGAGCCAATATCGAAGATGAAAATCACGCCACAGGACAGCTTCGTGATATCGACGACGCCGTCTCGAGAGTTAAGGCGGCTGTCGCAGCTGCCAAAGAGTCGGGCGTACCTGATTTCTGCATCAACGCACGAACAGACGCTCTTGTTTGTGGATACCCTATCGAAGAGGCCATCAATCGAGGCAAGGCTTTTCTTGAAGCTGGAGCTTGTACTGTTTACGTCTGGGGTGGACCAAATGGTCGTGGAGTGTCGACAGAAGAAGTCAAGCAGCTGGTTGAGGCGTTTGGAGGGATGCTCAATGTAAAGATGAATCTTCGCCCTGGATTCCACAATGCCAAGGAGATCGCTGAGCTTGGAGTTGCGAGAATCAGTATTGGGCCGGAACTGTTTCGGAGTGCGATGGCAGCTTTGAAGGAGGAGATGGAGGCGGCGATTGGTAAGTAATCGCTCCATTGCGTCGAAAGACGGCTTTTCTTGAGGATTTTGCTCCTCGTGATCGCATCACGTATATTCGACGTGGTCGAAGCAGAACTTGTACTGTAACTAAGAAAATTGTTGACACTGCTTTCAAACATGACATCTCAAAGCCGCTTCTCTTGCGGTTACCTAGGTCAATATTGAAAGAATAATCACTGCATCTCTCCCTCAACACCATCTGAGCAGCTTATTTGAGATAACGTGCAATCAGTCGACAACACCGATTGCCATAAATTACGAACGCGAATCTCACCTGTCACCTGTATCTCGACTTTGGAGTGCTCCCGCTCTATTGCGGACTTGGAATATTTTAAATCCGGACTCACTGCCGAATATGACAATATGACAGGCGCAGGTACAACAATTGTAGCTCTGCGTCACACGGCAGCGGAATACATGCTCAATTCAGTTGCGCCAGGATCAGAGCTCGCATTTGCCTCATCATCAGCGCCTGTAAATTCCGTGGTTGAGAGCGGCTATAAAGATGACCCCACATCTCATGGAAGACGAATCGAAAGTACACTACAGCCAACAACAAAATGCATTACACTAAATCTCTTATTATAACTGCCTGTATCGGCACGACAGTCATCGCTCTCACCAACTGTGACGTCGAATACCCAGCGTCCAACATTACCACGTCTCATCCATCCAAGAACGAAATTTGCAAGGTCTTCGCCAATTTAGAAGGTCCAGACGCCAACGCGACAGGTTTCTTCGCTTCTGTCTCTCCCACCGTGAACTGGACGATCGAAGGAACACACCCATTGGCAGGCCAATATCTGAACCGCACTTTGTTCGCCGAAGCTGTCGCTCGTATTGAAGCCACAGGCAGTGAAAGCCATCCCTTCGACGTCAGCATGGTCAATATCATCGGGGGTGGAGATGAGGCGTGGAGTGTACAGGAGTTGCAGGTTCAAGCTATTTGCAAGAATGGTACGTGCCTTCACGGCCTCGATATTTGAGTACAAGGTGCTGATGCGATCTGGACAGGTCTCGTCTTCAATAATCGGTACTCGTGGAATACGCGTTGGACGGAGGATGGGATCATCGACCTGGTACGGGCTTACTTGGATTCGACTTTGGTTTCTGCGGCGATTTATCAGAACGAGGTTGGATTGTTCACGTACGCAGATCTGAGGGAAGAGAGTGTTCCGTTTGTGACGCTTAGCGAAGATGAGCTTCAGCCTGCGACTGGCCTCACTGTCGAGAAGGCAGTTGTTTGAGTCTTTCTTCAATGGCAAGCTTCATGTTGTCAGCTTTCAGCCAAGAGCTTTCGCTTCTGCTGAATGGGTAGATAATGCAAGGGCCGATAAGATGATTCTGCAGACGATTCACTGGCATCAAACATAGAGCAGTAGTCGTCGGACATTTGAGGTCCGCTCTGATTTTCAGGTGTCGCCCGGGAAGACTTCGCCGAATGGGAATACACGATTACGACGCTTATCGAACGTGGCGGAATCTACAGGAGTCATCTTGTTTGGTTTTCAATATAGAGCCACAATGAATCATGTTATTCCAAAACTGCTGGTATTAAGATGGAAAGCGTGTTGAATCATGCTGTCGTTAAATTAATCCAACACCTCTACTTCATGCCACCCGAAAGTAAAAGACTCTGCCCGGTCATATACCCCGTTCTACAAAGCATAGTCACCACATTCGCGCATTCTTGTGTACTGCCTGACCGCCCAACCGGGATATTCTTCACATCTCCGGGCGTGCCTTTCAGAAACTCTTCGTCTGGAATCATCCCCGTACCCGTAATCATAGCCGGCGCCACATCATTGCAAGTAATTCCATTCTTCGCCAGCTTGATAGCGAGATTTTTCGAGAGCCCTTGCACGCCAGCTTTCGACGCGGAGTAATGACATCCATTGATCGACGTTCCGCCTGCCGCGATACTGGAGATGTATATAATCCGTCCCCAATCCTGCTCGATCATGTGCGCGACCGCCAGCTTGGTGAGGATGAAGCTGGCTCGGAGATTGACGTTGATTGTATAGTCCCACTCGTCTATATCGATCTCAAGGATGTCGGAGGTGCGTTTACCGTAGCCGGCGTTTGCCACCAGAATGTCGGGACCGTGGCCGTGCTGGGTTTTGATCTCTTCGTACAGACGGGTGAGGTCGGAGTCTTTGGCCATATCGGCTTGATGAGCTGTGATCTTCTGGGAGCCCAATTGGGTTTGAAGTTGCGTTATGAGGTCATGTACTGAGGCTTTGTTGGAGGAGTATGTCAGGGCCAGGGAGAGTCCGTTGGCGAAGAGGTCGCGAGCACAGGCCGCTCCAATGCTGACTTTGAATCAGTAGGGTCTCTGCGTGAAACGAACGGGGGATTTACCCTCCCGACGCGCCGGTGATAAGTGCCAAGCGTCCAGCTATTTCATTGTCAGTGGGCATTTCGAAGGTCAATTGCCGGCGAAATAAAGTTTAGGATTCGAAGAAATCCAGCTTCGTAGTTTGGCATGTGGTTTTCAATATAGCTGCAAGCACTACTTGATTCATTGATGTGTGAATCGGTTGAGTGCAAGTAAGGTGAGGTATGTGGTAGGAAGGAGGGAAATCCATCGGCAGACGATGGCAGCCAGGGTCCTCTTAGCGCAAGTCATTAACCGTCTTAGTAAATGAGTAAGCGCCTGAATACGATTGTACGAATAAGCATACTCAAAGCTTATAATAAAACGCGAAGTTTACCCTTAAATTCAGCACGAAGGGTCCAGGCAGCACGTTAAGGTTCCTGTTCCCCTCGACCGCCGCTGCTTCGCTTTCAACGCGAACACGTACCACCTCCTCCTGATCATGTTATCCAGGTAGCCGCCTCCACAGTCGACATTGAGCATGACCAGGCTGGGCCACAAGAAATCCCGTAGAGGATGCCAAGCATGCAAGAAGAGACGAGTAAAAGTATGTATATACTCCCCAGCCTTGTGTTCGTCTGGCCTTTTTATACATTAGCTGACCTCGCCCCTCCGTCACAGTGCGATGAACAAGGTCCGTACTCGTTCTTCCATCTCTTTGATTTGTCTGCGCAGTTGAAATAACTCCTCTCAGCGCCTTGCCGTAACTGCATCCGCAGAAACGAACCTTGCAGCCTGCTGGTCGCCTCTCCGAGTAACGTGCGTTGTCTCCCAAGCCTCGATAGACTCCATCATTTTTTGCGTCATCGCGCTGACACGTCCACTCCATAGTCTGGCGAGCAGAGTACCACACCAGGACTCACACAGGAAGAATGGCTGGTACGAAGCGGAGGGGAGAAGCAGTAACAAGACGCTTGCTGACTTTCCACCCTTCGCCTTTCCAGGACGATCTCGGACTGATGCGGCACTTCGTGAAAGAGACGTCTTATAACTCCCTCGGCGTCCGGGCTGATATTCAGCTTCTCTGGCAGCAAGTCATCACCGACGAAAGTCTGAAATATCCCTTGGTATGCTGGATGGGTTGTAATCGTGTCGAATCTTCCACTAACAGATGTCTAGTCAGCATACACCTACCTTTCGCTTTTGGGTCACCTAATCTGACCGTCACATCTTCTAGTCTGATGCACGGTGTTTTGGCTCTCGCGGCACTGCACATCATCCATTCAGAAGCCGGCGACCGCGACAAATACTTCCAACTCTTTGATGATCATCAGACCAAGGCTCTGGAGGCCTTTCGAGGCATTCTATCGTCCGAGATCACTGCCGAAACGAGTACACCAATGTTCGCACTTGCCAGCACGATTTCAATATGGTGAATTTGTTTTGATGGGTCACAATTCGAAACAGAAAGCTGACTGACGGACTCCAGTTCGATGTCGCGGTCAATAGCATTAGCCGAGCTGACGATTGAACCAACCATAGATGTGGATCAGATATCAGAGATGTTCCTCCTTACAAGAGGCGTTCGTGATGTTGTCGAAGCTTGCTATGAACTGCTAAAAAATGGTCCATTAGCGCCAATGTTGAGGGGTTATGGCACACCTGAAGACGCTGAGGTTATTCTCCCAGAGCCAATCACCGCCCGTTTGCGAGAATTGGGAAAGCTGATTCCCGCAACCTGCGTTCGCCTTGACCATCACGATGCTTGTAAAGAAGCGCTCGAGCAGCTTGAGCACGTTTACAAGACAATCTACTATCACGACCCTTTGAACGAAATCAATACAGGTACGCAAGTTCTTGATCTCCATCTCATGCAGCGTACTGAAACTCTCAGGCCATCTCTTCTCCTGGATGACACAAGTCAACGTCACGTTTGTCGATATGATCCGCGCTCGAGAAGTACCAGCTCTCATTCTGGTGGCGGACTTCGCTGCTGCATCAATGGCGTTACATTCGGTTGTTTGGTACACGCAGAACTGGGGTCGCTACTCTTTGCGCGGCATCAGTGCAGCTTTGAAAAACTCTGAAGCTCAAGCGTGGCTTGAATGGCCAAATGCACAGGCAGAAAACAACATGGTATGCAGATGACCAATGTTTTCAACCTCAGTCTAACGAGTCTCGAACAGGCGATATTACGACCCAGCAAATCAGCGCAGGCCTCTCCAGAGGAGGTCAAAGGCACTCCAGGCTGAACATGCAACCCTGCATGCCGTGCAATTGACGCGCACGAATTGCGCGCTTCCATCGACACAACATGTCATGCGACCTGAAGAACATCGTCGTCGAAGTCGATGCCGGCATTACGTTATGCGCAAAGATTGGGCGGCTTTTGTCATGTCGCAATGACTCCAAAGCTACCGGACTTCCTATGCTTGGCGAAGAGCTGTCGTATCATATGCTTGGATGATGACAGGTTTTGGAACCACAACCAAATGGGAGCCGTTCTCCACAGCTACCTAGACCTCTTGGCTCGACATGGCTTTTTCCAAAGCAAAAATGAGCAGTTCCCTGAAGACCAGTACTCTCGAATGTTTCTCAAGCGGAATGCTGCAATCAGGTCGGCGGTTTCCCCCTCGTGTATCCAAAAACTACGAAATGGACTTTCTGCGGCAGTTTCTCATCTTTTTCTTCTCGTTCTCTATGTTAGCTGACTGCCACCCTTCAGGTAGAAGACAGGCTGGCGCCTGTGCTTCACCTGTGGTGAGGCGGTCATGGTATGTTTATCGCCCAAGCGGCGCGAGAAGCTCTTGTTAACTTTACCAGGACAACACTTACCAATGACGAGAAGCTTGCGTATATCAACGCTGAGAGATGTCTGCAGACCACACCACCGCAATATGGTATCGCAGGCGCGAAGAATATCTGGGACGAGTTGCAATTTGCTCATATCAGAGCTGCCAGCCATATCCATGGAGTCGTACGTCGAAGCATCCGGATCGGAATATCAGATGCTGATGAATGTCATAGGGAGCCTTCCTTCCCTGGCATCGATACTATATGACCGTCCACGAACGACTACTACAGCGGCACTGCGGCTTCACCGGAGGCGTTCCGTAAGTCTCAAGCCTCACATATCGACTCAACTTCACTCTAATCAACCACAGCTACTGGCTCGAAGCCGCCGACGCCGCCAATGTAATGGTCTCACCAGTCTGGGATCCCACCCTCGGCTTCGGTGGCGACGGTGCAGGAGCAAACGGCTGCGTGCCCAGCGGGCCCTTTGCAGGGCTCATGCTCCGTTTCGCCAACGACTTCAGTTATGCGTCTGAATACTGCCTTAGCCGCGCGATCACTGCTGCGAATTTTGTCGACGCGGACCAAGCGCATGTAGATGAGTGTTTTAATCAGCAGGAATATTATCCTGCAGTGGATTGCTATGCAAATGCGCCGCATTGGAGTGCTCATGCCGGGGTTGGGCGGGTGGTGAGTTTTTTTAAGTCCTGAGGGGTGGAAATTTGCTGATTAGCTGTTGGAGATGGGAGACGGCATGCTGGCACCAGGTGATCCTATCTTCTTTCTCCATCGTAAGTACCAATAACCCTCTTCCTTTTGACTCAACTGAACATCTCCTGTAGACACCAATCTCGACCGCCTCTTCTGGGAATGGCAACGTGTAAACCCAGCCCGTCTAACCGCCATGGGCGGACCAAACGTCCCCACCCCCGAATTCGTCCGAGCAAGCGGCTTTGGCATTCCCGGCCCAGAATTCACAGCGTTCAGTGGAGATCCAGCTGGCGAGACGACGCTGGGCCACGTATTGTGGATGGCGGGTCTGATGCCGAATGTGACAATTGGAGAGATCATGGATCTACAGGGGCCGACGATTTGCGCTGTCTATGCTTGAGCTGGGAAGAGTGGAGGGGAATGGTGGCGTGTTCTATATCGAGATATTGGTCGTGGGATGTATATGCTTGGTATTTGGGTTTATGCAGGTCAGCAAGATAATCGTAGGACTTTTGAGGGCTTGAATCCATCGGCATTTCCTTTCCGTATTGAGAAGCAAAGAGCATTGAGGCTGTGCTGGATAGCCGGCCAGTAGCAAATCAAATTCAGATATATCTTCTCCTATCGGCTTTCTATGCGCGATGAATTCAATACGAGTTTCTGATGATCCACTGGTCAGGTTCAATGTACTAAGCCGCCCCCTGACAAGACATCACCCATTGAAGGGATGAGTACACTTAGGTAAAGACGAGTTGCCATTGACCTTGTGTGATTTGGATCTATATTATGGTTTCCAGTCACCTACTGTTTAACGCCAGACACTACAACATGCGATCAACAACAGCCTTCTCCTTCTGCCTCCTCCTCGCCCCTTTCGCCTCCGCCTTCTACTACCCCAACAGCGCCATCTCCATCTCATCCGACATCAACCCCAAACCCCAACGAACCCGCCTTCGCCCTCGGCAACGCAAATCCCAACGCAACTAGCCGCATCTACTTCCTAGGCATCTGGTGGCGTACCAACATCAGCGAAGTCGCCGTCTCAAACGCCACAACGCAGCCAGGCACCACCATCGCCGACCCCGGCGTCGTCAACACAGTCTTCGATCTCTCCTGGGAAGGGGAAGGTGATATCGGGATAGCTCTCAGAATCGCAGCGTCAAGTCCCTATGTGGATGTATCGTGATGCTAGATACGTTAACGCTTTCTGAGAACGTGACGGGGCGGTATTCGGCGGCGGATAATGGGACTTGTTGCAATACGCCGGGAGCAGATTGTGTCAAAAATTACTTGGCGGCGGTCAGTGGCGATGAGGAGGGGAATTGCCGGAGTCTTGCAGGAGTACGCTGGGGCGAGTGAGAGGGGCGTGAATGTACTTTTTGAGATTAAGTCTTCGCCGTCCAGCTTGATCGTTGAACTTCGCGGCTGCTGACCTCGATAACACAGACATCGAAGCGCTCGACAACCAGGCAAACAACACTTTCAAAAAAGGCCAGGGTTTCGCGCATATCTCGACGGGTGCGTACTCGGGTTCGAACATGACTACTCTCCAAGAAGCAGAGGGCAGACTGGAAAGTCTTGGTTATCAAGGGCCTCAATATCATGACTTGCCAGAAGGTCAACCCAAATGCTACAGTGAATTCATCGACAACAACTGGAAGTGCCCCCTTTGAAACGGCGGTGAACGCTGCTCCTTCAATGGGATTGGTTTCGTACCCGGCTCTCGGGTTGCGTGTGTTGGGCACACTGTTGGTTGGGTTGGTTTTTAATAAAAGGACACTCGTAAAATGAACGACCTGTGCCCAAAACGAGAGCATTCTTGGCTGCGCGAAGTTCGTATATCGTTCCATTCATATCTTTCCCATCTAAAGGGTCCAGTGATGGCGGTGTTGGCCAAGAGCGAAGAGTCAAGCACCCCCTAGCAAACATGCCAGGGCGGCCAGCACTTGACGAGTCAGATCGACGTACGGAACCGGCTCCTTCGGTTCACAGAAATCTTCTTGGGATTCCCTGGGATCCATCGTGCCATGCTCCACAATGATCCTGAGACTCGCGTGATTGCGTTCAGCAGTTTGGACGATAATGGCAGTATTCTTCTTCTCGCGCGCCGCATAGTTAATAGGCATGAAGATGTGTTAGGAGGTCGTAGCAGTTTCGCCTTTCCACTTTCATGGACACATGCGAAGCGTAGCGACATGATCATCAGACTGTTCCGTCCCCAGATCCTACAACACGAATCGCAAGCACAAGCTTGCATGTTGAACCAATTTCAGATTGACTTTTGCCTTCAAGGCATAGAACTGATCGGTGGCCGCGAGCCTCCGGGCCTGAGACTGTTGCTCAGGAGAGCAGAGTTCTTCGTCTTATTATTCATTCTTCAACTTCGCCAGGCGCTGTTTGACTTATTTCGTTGAGAATTTCTATCCGTATCCATAATGAAGTCCATCGTCATCTTCTTCGCCGTTGCTGGCTTAGCGATTGCCCAACTCGACAGGTTGCCCCAGTGTGCTGTGAGTATTGCGATGTGACAGTGGACGTCAATCTAACGAGTTACCTGTAGAGCCAATGCTACCTTCAAGCAGTCGGGGCTACGACTTGCGCCCTAGCGGATGCGCACTGCCTCTGCACGACTGGCATGAAGGCAATCCTCGAAGTCGGCGTTCCGTGCTTGTGCAGGAGCAATTGCACTAGTGAGGAGCTTCTCCGTAAGTTTATCCACAGAAGCGCATTCATGAATGCAAACTCTGACGCTCTAGATCAGAGGCCCAAGAAGCTTCCAATGGAATCTGCGACGCCGCGCTCTCTGCCAGCGGAGAAACCTACCATCCACAGACCTTGAGTCCCAATGCTTGCGCTGGGGCAGCGAACAGCGATGCCATGAGTGCTCCTGCTTCGGCTAGTGCTACTATGACCGGTACGGGCGGATACGGCGACATGACATCGGCGGCCTCAGCTACCGGAACCAGCCCATCTCCGACGACGTACGGCGGCGGTTCCAGCAACACGACCGATCTGAATGGAACGGCGGCTGGCAGNGGCAGCCCGCCTATAAGCACGTACACGGGTGCTGCCGGGAAGGTAGTGGGTTGGGTCTCGGAGGCTGGTATGATCGGGTTGGCAGTCTGGGCGCTATTTGCGCTGTGAGAAGCTGGTGGTAACATCGAAACAATGGCGGCGGCGATTTTCAGACAAAATGGGATCTCCAGGAAGATACTTTTGTAGCCGTTCATGGCGAAGTAAAAAGCCATCAATACACATCTTTCATCCTACAGCCTCCTTCCATTTCTTGCTCCAAGCAGTGAACTCGTCCTCTTTACCCTCCCAATTCTGGTTTGCGACGTTGCATGCCAGCTTTGCATCGCTGATGCATGAATCCAGCTGCGATTTGGCATGTTCTTCGTCCAGCTCGTAGAAGAAGCCTGCGAGATCGTCGACATTGGATTGCACTGTCTTCAGCTGGTCCATGATCTTGTCCAGAACCACGATTTGCTTGCTCTCGGTCGATATCCTGAACGTCTTCAGTCGTCTCTTCGCTAGTGCAGTGTACAGCAGGACGACCTTCTTCAGCTTCGACTCTGCCTGCTCTACCAGCTCCCCGAGCTCGGGACGGTCTTTCGGCATGCTGTTCGCCGCATTGAATATGTCGTCCAAACTATCGTTATCGCCGTCCACACCCTCGTCATCATCGTCGAGAAGCGCATCATCGCGACCTTCGGTATCTAGATCCGTGCCCTCTCTCCATTCCTGCAGCTCTTCTATGGCATCTTTGATAGCGTCTCTGTATTCTTCCGCCTTCCTCACAGCCAGCCCAGCGACATCCAACTTCTCCAGCTCTATGAGCGCATCGCAAGACTCCCACACAACTCCAGTTGAGCTCAGACTGTCTCGTCTAGCTGGCGCACTTTTGCCGTCCGCAATCGACTGGAGCTCTGCAAGGAAATTTTCCAGCTCCTTGAACACTCTCACCACACGCATCTGCACCTCTTTCCCCATCATCGAACCCCAAGTCTGCTCTTCCTGCTCGCTGATCTGCACGGCGCTCATCATGGCAGGGAGACATGTCCCGCTCAACTCGCGGAGGACTCTCGTAATTGCAGACGGCGTGAAGGGCTTGTTGATCACCAGCAGAGACAGTTTCGTCGTATGCGCTTTCAGGAGCTTGGCCGAGTCTCGGACGACATGCAGTGGGTTGGGCGGATCTGCAATTGTAGTCGTGGAGTCAGCATTTTTGGCTGTGAGAGACGAGATGAAGGTCTTGAGGAGCGCCAACGTTGACGCGACGAGCTCGTTCAGTTTATGACTGTCTTCTGCGCTTAGAGGCGCCATTTCTGCGTGCTATTTCGAGGATGTGGATGTTGCAGAAGAAGAGAGAAAGAAGAAGAATCATATGAAGCCAGAATCTTGAAATCTATTTATATTGGCCTGAGGCTGCCACGGCCCCGAAAATCCGCCTTTCCGCCTCCATCAACCTCCAACTTCGACCTCACTTCGTCACAGAAACAACACAACATGCCCAAATGGCCCGAACGAAAGCCACACCAGCGGCTCCAGCCCCGCCACCAAACACCTTAGCACCCAAAACCCTCATCTTCGACAACGGAGCCCACACCATCAAAGCCGGCTTCTCATCCCCCCAAACCACAACTCCAACTTCGTCAACCTGCCACCTAATCCCCAACTGCGTCGCGCGCTCCCAACGCGACAGACTCACCTACGTTGCCGCAGAACTCGACTCCTGCGGCGACTTCGGCGAGCTTCAAATCCGTCGGCCGGTAGAGAAAGGCTACATTGTCAACTGGGAGAGCGAAAAAGCAATCTGGGAGAGAACGCTCCTCGATAAACGCAGTCCTTTGGTGTGTGACCCGCACGAGACGAATTTGATTCTGACGAAGGCCTTGGGTGCGCCTGTGGCGCTGCAGAGGAACGCAGATGAGATTGTTTTTGAGGAGTTTGAGTTTGCGGCGCTGTGGAGGGGTGCGGGGGCTGTTTTGAATGCGTATGCGCCTTCGCCGTTCGGGCCGTCTGGTGAGAGGGATGCTGCGGTTCCGCTGGAGTGTTTGCTGGTGGTGGATTCCGGGCATTCTTTTACGACTATCACGCCGCTGTATCATGGTCGGCCGCTTCACTCTGCCTGCCGGAGACTCGATGTAGGGGGCAAGACGCTTACGAATTATTTGAAGGAGATGCTGAGTCGTACTATGGATATGCATCGGGAAGAGTGGATCTGTCAGGAAATTAAGGAGGATGTGTGTTATGTGGTGCAGGATTCGAGTAAGTTCACAGCGAATCTCGAGAGGGTTTGGAAGGGAGGGCAAAGAGATCCGCGCGAGATTGATGCAAGTATTGTGGTTGACTACGTTCTACCCGACTACGAACAACTGAAGCGAGGATTTGCCCGACCCCACGACCCGAGCAAAGGCGCGAAGCTACGGAGGTTAGGTATTGGTGGCGAGAGCGAAATGGTCTTACCCGTGAGTAATGAGCGCTTTACGGTCCCGGAGCTGCTCTTCAACCCGAGCGATATTGGGATGCAACAAGAAGGAATAGCCGGTACCATCATGCAAAGCTTGAATGCTCTGCCGAAAGGACTGTGGCAACCCTTCCTCGCCAACATTGTCGTCGTGGGCGGGACAAGCAAACTTCCTGGATTCGTGGAGCGCTTAGAAGCCGACCTCAGACGCATGATCGACGACAGTTTGACGGTGCGGATCGCACGCGCAGAGGATCCACTGAGAAATGCCTGGCTCGGTGGCGCGCGGCTAGCGCAGAACGAGAATCTCATGAACTCACTCGCTGTCACCCGGCAGGAATATCTGGAGAACGGCGATGTCTGGGTCAGGAGAAGATTTGCAGGCAAGATCAGTCGCTGAAGAATGCTCTCAACTAGGCTCGGCCTCGGCCGCGATCTTCTGCTCTTCCATCAACGAAGCTATCACTTCAGCTCCCAGCTTAGCGAATACTTGCTGATTGGTGGGACACTCTTTCCCCAAAGCCCTCAGGAGCTTTCCTCCGTCTTGCTTGATTTGTTTCACATCATGCCTGCAAAGCCTCTGAAGCGCTGGCAATGCAGAGTCATAGCGTCCCATCACTTCACGAACCTGTGACGAGGGCCGCGATAGGTGGATGAGCAAGCCCACTATGGAGTGCATTACCGCCGCACCCTCGGCAGCATCTTCAGCCCGAACAATCTCCGCAAAGAGTGGACGTTCGAGATGCTCTTTCTCCACGAGATGGCTGTATGAGGCTGGAGGTAGTGCCCACAGAAGATTCCCGACCACCTCACAGCAAGCTGTCAACAGAACTCCACTTGTCCTCTTCCAATGATCCGACTTCCCGATCGCCCACTGGCCAGTATTCCTCACCTGGATGTAGTCTATGAGATGCCCAATCGCCGTGTGGTCGAGTCCATATGTCTTTGAAAATTCCGGAAGCGCCGCAATGTCGGATACACACCACACGAAGCTCGTTCCCAGCGGGAGAAGCAATTTCAGATCTTCTGCATCCCGGTCGTTTGTGGGATCGAGCTTGCGCGCCCTGTCGACGACGGAGCCGAACTTCTTCGTTGCGATGGCAGGGAACAAGTCGTCTGTGATGATTTGTTTTTGGATCGTGGGATCGCGGATGAAGCAGAAGGCTGATTCGACTATGGAGCTGAAGGTTTCGACGTCGGCGATCTTGTTTAGCTCAGGGAGGTCGATCAGCTGGGACAGCACGTCTTTTGGTAGCGTATCCGCAATTGTCGGCTCGATGGTTGCTTTGTGTCCGGATATCCAGAAAAGCAAATCGATAGCACAGCTACTGTTCCCTTCATCTGAGACTACAGATTCGAGGTGCAGGAATCTGACCAGTTCGTGGTGCACGTTGTCTCTGTAGCTTTGCTGTTGCGATGCTTCGTGATTGGAACAGATATTGAATAGAACTTTCGTTGTCAACAGTTTCGTCTCAAGGCTGCCTTCGCAGAGACATGTGCGAGCCCATGTGAAGCCTAGTAAACTGATGACGTCTCGAGCGACGTCGTTGTCTGCACATGCGTTGCCGATGCAGCGGAGGGCTGGGTCGAGCGTTGCTGTTGAGGATTTGGGCGTCTTTTCAATGATAGCGACGAGGTTTTTCAATACTTCGTCTGTGGCCAGCTGGCTTCGGACTTCTTTGCTCCGTCGGGTTTCGTCTGCTAGTGCTTTGATGTGTTCATCATGTGCAGTGCCGGCTGTCAAGTGTTTGAGAGTGGTTTCAAATCGCGCTGAGTCGAGGGACTCGTTTTGGGAGGCCATCAGGATACCAGATCTAGGCAGAAAGCTCGTACTCAGGAAAGTGCCAGGTTGATGTTCGTGATCAAGTCGATGTCATCTCATCGAAAGTGAAGTCCTGTATTGGACCCAACGGCCACGCTAAAGTTCGGCAGTTCAGCCCTACGAACCACACCTCCTTTGAAGCCACCTCTCCCTCACAATCATTACTCTCTAAACCAAAACCCACCACAGTCACTCCTTCACCACCAACACACCCAACATGACGCGCGCAATCCAAACAATCTCCCTCGGCCTCCTCGTCGCCTCCGTAACCCTCCCTCGTCCCACAGCACACCACCTCCCCAACTAACACTCAAACTTGCACAGATCTACACAACCCTCCTCCTCGGACTGATCCCTCTGCCCAACGTAATCCAACAAGAAATAATTCCCGTCGTGCGTAATTTCCCACACTCTATACTCCCTACACTGTTTTGTATTGACGGGATCGCCGCAGCTCCCCTTCTGGGCACTCGTCTCCTTCGGCGCGCTCCTCCTCTTCAAGCTCGGCTGGGGCGTCATCACCTTCAACGACGTTCCCGAAGCGCACGACGAATTGATGGCCCAGATCCAAATGGCACGGATTGATTTGAAGAAGAAAGGCGTTGAGGTGGATTAAACACATCTTCGTGAGAAAGGGGGGCATACTTGGCGCAAGAGGGACAGTGATACCAGCAAAAAAGGGATTGGAATGGCAAAATACATTCGTCCTAAGGGGTAAAGAGACATAGGGGTCTTCTGTTGTTGTATGGATACGCTACCCAGGATCAGAGGGGGGTTGAATAGGACCAAGGACTCCGTCCTCTACCATTTCCTGTGCTTTGCTTCAAACCATCTGGGCCGATGCACTTCGCAAATAGGACAATCTTTGTGCTCGTCTGGATGTGCCTCATCTTCATCCTGCGGCGACTCCTGTTTCGGAAGTACTGCTGTCTCCTTGCGAACCGCAGAGCTCATCGAAACCCTGTCAATCGAGCCCGGAGGACTAGCATCGACCACGGTACTCAATCCTCCAAAACGGTTCTACGTAATTGGAATAGGTCGTGGTTCTGGGTACTTGGTGTCAAACTTCGACTTCGTGAGAAGGAAAGAATCGCGATGTCTGTCGACCAACTCGCGACTCGAGGCATCGTAATCCTGCTCCTCTCGTCTGTTTAAGTGGCCTCGCGTGATGTCGACCGAGTCGCGATGTGAGCGGAACGATAAGTCTTCAGCACCCAGGTGCGAGAGCTGGTGGTTGATGCTTGGAGACGCCGGGAGGCTGCTGCGACGACGATGGTTGATGAGATGCTCGTTCGACGGGGTCGATACTCGAGTAGTTTGTGCTGTGTGCGCACGCACGAGCCTGATGTTTAGCTCGAGGGCAGAAGTGTCATCTTCATCATCTGCCTTGTTCTGCTCGATCGCTGGACTTTCTGGCCGCGACATGTGCGTAGATGTCGCACCGCTCTCCCGCTGTGTATTTGGCGGCGATGCCGGGAGACTCGGCTCGCTGGACGGCGAGCGATCCGATGACCTGTTCGAAGGCTGTGTCTCTTTGTCAAGGTGCAATAACGGAAGCCACCTGGGCCGCTCATCTTCGGCGTCCATCATCTCTCGTTCCCAATTCCAAGCAGTGAGCTTCACCTTTAGTCTTTCCATAGGACTTGGTGTCGCAATATTAGGTCCAATGTTGTCAGTAACACAGACGCCAACGACGCCCGAGTCGACGAGTAGAGTGATAGCACTGCTGGAAGTCGATAATGGAGGCTCTTCCCAGAGCATTTGAACGGTGCCATGATCCGATCGCACTGTGTGTGCCGTCCTCTTGGTCTCGCTTTCTTGATCACTCGAAGGGTAGTGCTCAGTCGAGTACCTATATATTGTGTTAAGACGGGGTGGCTCAGTGACACGGATACTGCAAGTAGACATTGCGGGGCTCGCAGGACTGGATTTTGGAGTGACGAAGCCTGGGATGTTGACACGACCTCTCCGCCTGCCGACTTCCGTCATAGAGCTCGTGCGACGCATTGATTTTGACAACTGGACCTTGCGTTGAGGCATTACCTCTGACGATCGGCGCTTCGGCTCGATGTCGATCGGTTCCAATTCATTGACTTGGAAAACAGTCTTGCCTGCGACATCATCTTCCTCATAGATGGCTGGAAGCTCTTCGACATCGCCTGACCACTCGTGCACCACGTGAGCGGCAGCATTAGGGTTCGTATCTTCGAAACTGTCAACCGCTTCGTCACCCATCTCGTCGTCGAGTGGTGCAGAGCCCATTTCGCTGCTCTTGGTAGTCTCAGCCTCGTCTTCGACATCAAATGTCTGCGGACTAGGAAGCTCCGATTCTGGCTCGAAAGGATCATTAAAATCGTCCTCTTGGCCGTAGAATGGAGGAGAGTCTGAGCTGGAGCTGTCATTATCAGTAGGTGTGTACTCGCTGTCGGCCTCGTTTCCATCGGCCTCGTTCCCGTCATTGACGTTCTCATTGTCCGATGTCAGTATGGACTCCAAATAATCCTCTCTCAATTGCTCCAGCTCATCCGCGTCTTCGTCCTCGACCGCCATTGGATTGCGGAACAATTCATCTTCGCAGCTGCTGTAGAGACTAGGGCGCACCTGCGCAGGAGCGCTATCTCGTCGAGAGCCAAACTGTACCGCCAAGCCTTCCGAAGGCCATGTTCTGGAGACATCTCGTTGTATTAAAGTCTGCGGTTCAAGAAATCGATCGTCGATCCTAGCTGTTTTCTTCTGTACACGGCCTTCAGATTCAGGGGAGGCAGGTCCAAGAGGCGAGTTCGCGGAAGAACCTTTCAAAGCTGGTTTTGGAGGCACCGAAGCAGATCTCGGGACTGGGCTGACAAGTGTATCGTTGAAGAACTCTTGGGTGGGGTTCTCAAAGTAATCTCGGAGGGCCCTGCGGTCTATACTTTCGCGTGTCGCGGGTCGCTGGGACATGCTCTGCCGGCAATGTCTACGATGCCGCGCTGCGACTACCCTGGGTTCAAAAATTTGCGCCTCTTCTTCGTTGTCATCCAATGAAGTCTGAATCGTGTTGGTCGGTGTCAATGTGAAGCCACCGTTTCCTTCTTCAATGATCACGTCATCATTCATCTCGTGGTCCGTCGATGGCGCAGAGCCGTGTGATTGTCGTCCATTTTTGGAGGCAGCGCGTACCGAGTACGAGATGTCAAAGGTGTGTGGCATGCCTGTCGAGTCGGCCGTAGCTGGTTCGTTGAAGGGAAACGCTCGAGCGCTTCAAACGCAGACAATGCAGCTCATCGACCGGATCTTGACGACGCTGGCGCTCTCTGCGATCTCGAGCGACCAGGTAGATAAGGGCGTATAGTATGAGGATCGGAAAAAGGAATGTAATGAATACCCAAGCGATGGGATTCCAGGCCAGCAGCAGGAGAAGTATTTCAAAGCCAAGAAGAAATATCCAAAGAAGGGGATGAGCTATGTTGTGCCATGCGTGATGAGGGTCTTCTTGTGGGATGAGATGAAGAAGACGGTGAGGATACTTGCTTCTTGCCCTCCGAGCAGGACGGGAAGGCATCATAGCTGCCATGTGGCAGTTGGGACGAAGAAGGCATCACTGCTGTCTCATGTCGCTGCTGCTGAATGAATACCTAATTCAAATTTACATACTCTCATATCGGTTCCAATGGAGTTGACCATTCGGGTGTCGTCCATGTGGGTACGATGTTGGTGTTGATGTTGATGGGCTGACGTGGTTGGGAGGAAGCTGAAGTCGAAGTTCGATACCTTGGCATCCTAGCGCGGGACCTACATGTGCTCGGCGTTGTTGACCAGCTGTCAATAAAGCATCAGCAGTTTCCCTTTCACAACGCTCAATGCTACATTCGAGAAGATGAGGACGGTCGTAGCAGCGCTGATCGCCCTGGAATATGCTGTACTCGCTTCTGCAGCATCGTTGCCCCGCGGCGTAGGCCCCGAGTGTGTGTCTCTCTTCCCCGAATGCTCTCCGCCCAAGGGCACGGCATCCCAGCAACGCTCATTCCACGCCACTGCACCCTTCGCTGACACTGAAAAGTCGCCAAGTACTACGAAGATGCAAGCTCTTTCACCTGTATATCCAACCCGACCATCAGCATTCCCGCCTCACAGGTAAACGACGACTTCTGCGATTGCCCCGACGGCTCCGACGAACCAGGCACTTCAGCCTGTGCCCACCTTTCTCCCTTCTCCCCACATACGCCCGCGGATACGGTGAAGAATGCCGTGAATACAACGGCAGCTCTGCCCGGCTTCTACTGTATCAACAAGGGTCACATCCCGAGCTACGTCCCCTTTACAAACGTCAACGATGGAATCTGCGACTACGAGACATGCTGCGATGGAAGCGAAGAGTGGGAGAGTGTTGGAGGGCAGAAGTGCAAGAACAAGTGTGACGAGATTGGCAAGGAGTGGCGGAAGAAGGACGAGGTCAGGCAGAAGTCTGCGAACAATGCGCTGAAGAAGCGTAATGAGCTCGTCAAGGAGGCCGCAAAGCTGAAACAAGCAGTGCAAGATCGGATCCAGAGCTTGACCACTGAGAAGGAGGGCGCTGAGATCAAGGTCAAGGAGTTGGAGAAGGAGTTCGAGGAAATCAAGCGGAAAGAGGCTGGTAAGGTTGTCAAGAGCTCGGAGGGTTCAAAGGGCGGCAAATTGGGACAATTGGTCGAACTTGGGCGGAGACGAATGGATGAGCTTCGGAATCTTTTGATTGCGAGTAGGGCAGAGCTCTCGTTCAGTCGGGAGAAGCTGCAGATGCTGGAACAGATCATGACGACTTTCAAGGAGGAGTACAACCCAAACTTCAACGACGAAGGAGTTAAACGAGCTGTTCGAGCTTGGGAGGACTACGTTGCCAGCCATCCTCCAAAAGAGACCAATGCTGCTGAAGAGCGTGATCTGGATGAGATTATCAAGTCAGACAGTGACAACGGCTTGAATTGGGACGACTACAACGAAGAAGCGTTGGAGGATGAGACTGCTGTCCGTAAGTCAACATCAACCCATACCAAACCCCAACACCAGTCACGCTAATTCTTCCCAGTCTACGACTTTCTGAACTACATCCCTCCTACTGCCCGCACCTGGCTCGACGACAAACTCCGTTCCCTCCGCCAGTCCCTCATCGACGGGGGCATCCTTGCCTCCCCCTCAACCGGCACCCAACCCGGTGAAAGCAAAAAGGTCACCGACGCCCGCACACGCCTCGATGCCGCGAAAAAGGACGTCGAGTCTCATACCAAATCCCTCACCGACGCCGCCGCCGACCTCGCCCAAGACTTCGGCCCCGACGACGTCTTCCGCGCCCTCAAAGGCACCTGCGTCGAAAAGGACAGCGGCGAATACACATACGAAGTCTGCTTCCTCGACAAAACCACTCAGAAATCGAAGAAGGGCGGTGGACATACGAATATGGGGAAGTTTGTTAGGATTGAGAGGGTGGTAGTGGATGAGGATGTTGGAGCGGATGGTAAGGGATTGGGGAGCGGCGAGCGGATTGCGTTGAAGTATGAGAATGGACAGCATTGCTGGAATGGACCGAATCGCAGCACGACGGTGATTCTGGCTTGTAGCGAGGTGAATGAGATTTGGAAGATTATGGAGGAGGAAAAGTGTGTGTATCGGATGGAAGTGGGGACGCCGGCTGTTTGTGAGGCTTCGGGAGGGAGTGGTGGTGCTGGTGGGAAGGGACATGATGAGCTCTGATTGAGGCCAAGAGTTCTTGTGGTGTTTGAGAACCCAATCAGTTGAATGGCAAAGGCCAGGGTTTTGCTACAATAGATGTCTCACGTATAGACAGGGAAGGCTTTGCCATTTCACGTGGTTTCCAAAGTTAGCAGGCTTCATCCTTTCTTGAGTCATTTGCCATGAGGTCGTTCTTCAGATGTGCAGCTTCTCGAAGGAGAGTTTTTGATGAGGTTGGTTGTGAGGAATCTTGGTGGCGATAATGGTGTGTGGGATGGAGGAATGGAGTGAGTCTTTCGCATGCGTACATATATGCCAAGTCATCGAATAGGAAGGAGCAGAAATAGCGTGCCAGGTATATAATACCTGATCTTTGTGGTTGGTGTTTCAGTCGTCAGGATCGCGAGAACCATTGGATCGTGAGAGATACGGCGAGAAGATTGATGGACGCGTGATATAAGTGATCCTCACGGCCATTAATAAATGAGGTCTCCCAAAGACGAAGATGTGATGATCTGGTGAAACGTCGTCAGAACGTTTTGGTTTCGTGCAACGGTCCTCGGCGACGGGATTGATCTTGGTTCGCGAATGCACTTCCATCGATGGTCTGAACGGTATCCGCTCGTACCGTGGTTTTCTCAATTCTGTAGACCGCGTGACTGCACGACGCCAAGTGCGGAAAAGTGGACAACTGGTACGTTCATGTTTCCGAGATGTGAAGTCGCAAGAGGAGTGGTTCTCCAAGCTCATACCGCGAGATTGATGCGCTCGTGCGACCTCTGTGCTTGGCCAAGGATGACGAACGGCTGTATTGGCAAGTGTTTCCGAGAGCTCTGCGGTGCTACGGCATCAAAGCGTTTTGGGAGCAGACCGTAAACGTGGTGCAAGCGGTGCTACGTCCGGTGGAAGAGCGTTGCCGTTTGTCGTTAAAATTTAAGGCGTACCAAGTAATGCTGTAGCTGGTGATCTTCGCCGGATGATCTGGTGTGCTTCCGCGGGACGTTGGTATCGGGATGCGGACGCGACCATGACACGCTTTTGTTGATATTCTGCTACATACGATTGTCACGCGATCGCGAGGCATCCGTGATCGTGAAGATCCAAGTGAAGTCAACCTCATCGTGCGAGGTTCCTGCAAGAAGAACCGCATCTGTGTCCGTGTAATCAGCGAGCACGTTCGGCGATATGAATCGTAAGTGCGGCTCGTGAATGAAGGTGACGTCCCTGTGTTTGAGGTGGGCTGTGGGTCAGCATCGGAGACTCGCAGGTCGCACTTACGGCACTACTGTAGGCGACTGCAAACAGAGATTTCCTTGTTAGAGGCATAGATGAAGGGCTGGACAGAGCTGCTTGCGGGAAGAGCTGATGGCTCTTTCCTTCTCTCATCACATGGCCAATGCAAGGTGAAACTTGGACGAGAAGCGTGGTGGATAAGATGTGCCTGTTGGGAGGCGACGTTTCTATAAGGAGGATCTCGCTGACGACTCATGCGTGGTTGTGGATGGTCTGTAGGCCTTCCGGTCGGCGAAGAGGGTTTTCCTCATCGACGTCGGCGGCACCTCGCTCGCGCATTTGTGGAGTTCGCCATATGTCGTCTTGGTGGTGAGGAAGAACCTGCGGGATGTCCTCGGCAGATTACCACTGTAAGTGTCAGACTGTGATGAAGATGCAGCCCTGCCATCACACAGCAGCCAACAGCCAACGACGGCAAAGGAGTGAGGAGCGCCAGGCTTTCGGTTTCCCAGAGTAAAAAGAGACTGCGGCGCGGACGTCGACCGGCTCCTTCTCTAGACGTGCTAGCGTGCTTGCCACGGCCGCCAACAACCATCCCTGGGACATGGATGGCGTTGTGATTCGATCGCTTACAGCATGAATTGAATCGGCCCGGGCCATACGCAGGAACCCGCAAAACATACCGAAGCTCCATCCGCCGTCGGCACCGGGAAGCGCTCGATAATTCAGTAGTGCGGCACGCTGCTTTTCGACGCTGTTGGGCCCCCTTATCCCCCAGATGCCTGTCGCTAGACGTGTGCCGCGGGCTGCTGTCGAGCAATCGGAGCTGGCGAACGACGATGTCGGCGATGGGCGCATTCAGAGACGGCGAAGGAAGCTTTATTGGTGCAATGTGAACGGGCTGGCCGGATCGAGGGCGCAGGCCGTGGCAATATAGGCATGGGGGCTTGATAGAGACTTCTGTCATCGAAATGCCAAAGCGGAGGTGGAAGGGGTGGAAGTTCGGTTAGGCATGCGTTAAGGTCATGCAGGAACAAATCCTCTTCCAGCTGGGAGATCAGCCCCTGGTGATGACATGAAACAAGGCTGCCGATGGGGTGGGAGGTGGGTAAAGTAGGGGAGGAGGAGACGGCGCTGCACGCTGCTGCACTCGTCGCCTGAGGTGCGTTATGTAGGCGCTGCATCCCCCAGCAGCGGTTTCGTGAAGTTTTCGCCTTCTTCTCCTCTCACGCACACGGCCACTACCAGCGCAGCATCGGCTCAGCAGCAGCACCACCGCAAAGGATTTCGCAAGCACTGGACTCGGGCACAGGATCGCGTGCTGAAATTAATATCGAACGTGGGACCATTGCTAGCGCCGAGGGGGGAAGCAGCTCCTGAGTTCCAAGAGAGAGCCAGGCCGCATCAGTCGAGCCTTTCGAGCATCCATCCGCCTCGCCCAAACGTTGCTCTCGCGCGTCCAGCAACGGTACCCTCGTACCTCTTCCACTCATCGCACGCGTCTTCGATCACCACCACCACCACCACCACCACCACCATCACCACCACCACCAACATACCATATCATACCCCTCGAAAATCTCTCCAGCACCAAACACGGTCCTCGTCGCACCGAATCCGCCGGCTTGTTGTCGCTCGCTCGCATTCCTCACCCGAAGCCCCCATTTCCATCGCGCTCCTCCCGCTCCACAAGCTGCAGGAACCCGCTCGCCCTGCACCACACGCGCAACACAACAACCTCGCTCGCTCTACCGTGCTCCAACCGCCTGCCTAGCATCGCCGACTCCCTGTTCACTCTCTTCCGACCCTTCGTACTCCTCACCTTGCGCCATTGGCAATGACCTCTCGCGGAATTTGGAATATCGCTGCACCACACACCATTGGAGGTCTCTGAACCGACACAACCGCCTGCACGAGGAAGCGTTCACTCGCTCCAGCCAGCTCTGTGTGCCTTGAGAGGCATTGGGCCAGAATTCCGCGCTTCAACGAGGTCGCACTGCGTTCTCGCTACAAGACCAGAAACCTCGATAAAACCTCACACGCTCTTTGATGTATGTGTTCCCTCTGCCTGCATTCGCATTTCTCCCGCCTCCACCATGCATTTGACTCGGCAGTCGCCAGTTTTGGACTGTACTGACTTCTTCAGCATCGCAATGAAGAAATTTTTGAAGGCAAAGACCGCCGATGGCCCGTCCGCCAACGAAGACGCGCTCAATGCGCTGTCCGGCCCCACTTCTCCCGGCCTCAAGAAGTCTTCCACGAGCAGATGGAAGAAGAACAAGAAGCAGCCGGAGATGAAACCACAGCTTGACCTAATTACAGCCCTACCATCGACAGACGACTTCCGAACCAGCTTGATTATGCCCTCGCTTTCGACTCGATTCAGCATGCTCAGAGAACAGGACGACCCGCGCTCTTTATTGGGCAAGGCCAGCGACGACAGTGTGCTCCAGCCAAGGAGGAAGTCACGGTTGATGGACTTTGGCTTTGCGGGTGGTCTCTCAGATATCGCTGAAGTCTCGTCCGTACACGGCTCGTTCAGGCCGCCGTTCGCCGAAGCCAGCCGTGGACACTCTTTTGTGTCCGAAGAAGGGTACAGCAGTGATGCTGACCTCACGCCTTCAAGTGTGATGAGCCGATCACGCCCCGGCGAAGGCAATAACCTCTTTGGAGGCCGTCAGAAGATCTACAAAATCCCAACCAGCGGCGCGAACTCCTCGCGCAGCGTCGGAAAGCTTGTATACGAAGATGACATCGGAATGTCTGCATTTCAAAGGTACCGACAACGCGAAAGGGAACTGGACGAAAGTCAATTGCCTCGAGTATCGGACGAGAGCCAGTCCTTTGACTTTGCACTCGACCAGGCGGATCCTGGCGCTCAGGAGTACAGCGGGCTTGAGACCTTGCCCAACGACTCCGCAAAAGACCTATCACATTCGCCATCCCTTTCATCGTATGACAAGAAGAGGTCGACAACATCATCGACTGCTCGATCAGATGCTCGATCATCGACTGCTGCCACCTCAATTGCTTCACAACCTACCAACAGCGCCCATCCATCGCCTGCACAAGCGCCTGCAACCACTGTAACAACCACCTTGAGGGCTGGAACACCTGACCAGGCTCCGATGTCTGCACCACTGCTTGATCGCTCGAACACCAAGGGTAGGAGACTATACGAGCAAGGCCTGGATCAGCACATGCAGGAACAGCAAAGCTCTGCCATCACACGCCTGAATTCGATTCAGCGACAACGTGGTCTTACAGGAAAAAAGTCGCCTCCTTTGTTGCACGGTGCTAGAAGCGCTGGCAATCTCCAAGATCGGTCACATCAGCAGCCCGTGTATGCTCTCAACAACCGCCCTTCTCCGAGTCAATCGCCACTCCCGCATCTGAACACTCTCGGCTCCATGAAGAACGCTCACTCAAATACATCAAGTCCGGTTCTGAGTGGACCTCAGTCCCCAGTGGACATGGAAGAACACGAAGTTTGGACTCAGGCCCTTGAACCGGGAGATCGAGGCAAGGCCACCGCAATGGGCGCTTTCAACAAACCAGCCCAGGCTTTCGACGAGAAGCAATATCTTGAGAGACAAAAGGCCCTGCAGCGATCGAACTCAAATGCTGTAATCAAGAACAAGACTCTTCCTCATACCGGCCCACAATCTGAGGAGTCAGCACAGCGCAGCTCTCCAGACCTGCCGAATCGTGCACGCTCAGGATCAGTCTCCCAAAACCACGAACCGACGCGAGCGTACAATGTCTTCCAAAACGCCGTAAATCAATATGCTTCGAAACCTCCAGCAACTGCGGTCCCGAAAGCACCTCTGCCTGACACTCACCGCACTTTCTTCGGGAACATTTCCGCCAGCGAGGACGAAGATGAGGATGAAGATTCCCAATTCAACAACCACTACAATCAGAACGACTTGAGTCATGGAAACTACAATTCGAGGTGGCAGCCAACGCAGCTTCAACCCGTCTCGGAGCACCCAGCTCTTCGCAGTCAACGATCGATGGCTAGCGTACAAGAGGAGATAGAGGAGCAAATCAACCAGACTAGGCATCGCACAGCCTCCTCGAAGTCACTGCGCAATGACAGTGCGACCGAGACATTGGACTCGCCGACCATACCTTCGCATGGACATGCTTTAAACGGTATGGTACACCATCTGCGCCAGAAGAGTAACCAGTCGTCGGTCTATCCGAACGACGAGATTGAACTCAATGACGAGGTTCCTGAGGTTCCCAATGTTCCATGGAATCGACGATCAAAGATGGATTCATTTGCCCACGTATTGGATGATCAGTCTGCTCACGATTCTACCTACGCCGTGTCAAATCCTTGGGATCTGGACGAGCGAAACTTCCTTGGCCATCCTCGGATGAGCCACGATTCTGTCAGCCCTGTCGAGGAAGCGCCTAGTGCCAACATTCCTTCCAGTCGCCAATCTGAGGGCTCATTTGCGCAGGACCGCCCAGCCATGGCCCGGCAAGACTCCGAGGCTTCTGTGCCCCAAGGAGGTGACCATCAGTCCTGGCAACATGAGTTGGGAAAGCAGCACGCTCGTGAAGCCAGCACTGCGACTCAACAAGAGCGCGATGCCTTTGCGAACGAATTGGCAGCTCGCCGGAATGCGATCAAGGAGAACATCAAGAGCATAGTTGAGAGGGACACCCACTCGCGTGGCACCAGCCCAGCACCCTCCGCTTCGGGTCCCTTGCGAGGAGCATTCGGTATGTTGCGACCCAAAGCTAGTAGGGAATCGGTCGTCAACATGCAGGATCAGCCTCCCAAGGGCATGAAAGTGCTCGGCACAGCCAATGGCCATGACAATGATACTCCCGCGCGACCGCCACTACATGTACCAATTGCGCAACACCCGGCCTTTAAACCTGACGGACCTGGGCCTTCGATGGACATGGTGCAGGCAGAGAGATTCCTCGCGTCCAGTCGCTCTCGCGCTCCCAGCTCAGGACGGAATCGAAGCCGTTCAAACTCGACAGCTACGAATGGGCGCTCTCGCAGCCGCACTGGACCATATCGCGATGATCTTGAGAAGGCCATGGCGGAAGGCCATGGCTCAAGCGCAGCAGCACACACACCCGACATGTCTCCATTCCCGGGAGCTTCGCCAGATGTCGGCCGGCTCAGCGACGAAGACAAGGTCGCTTTCCCCAGCTTTTTCGATCAGAAGAACGGCCGTTTCGGTTCCAACGGCGCTTCTCCAGTTACGCTTTCGTCGAGCGTGTACAACCCACTGCGTCCTGCACCTGTTGCAAATCCGTACTCGCAGAACACCACGCCGCCTCTCAACGGCTCGAGTCCTGTGGCTGGCAGTCAGCCCTATGTACCGATCATTCCCTCTTCTGCGCGCCCTGGTGGCATGCTGCGCAAGAAGACCATCTCCAAGCACGATATCTCGGAGCCAACGTTAATTTCGTCTACCTCCAACGTGGATACTGTTGATCTTCCCGAAGGAGCCTCGCTCAAGAATGGTATGGAAGACCCACCGCCAATCCCCCCAATCAACCCAAGACGCCGAACAACACGGAAGATCTTTGGACGGGACCGCTCCACCTCTCGACCAAACGGTGACTACGAGATCAGGGCGACAGCCTCCGACCCTGTCCTCAACGCATACCCTAGCCCAGCACCATCGAGCGACTTCCACTTCCCTCCCAGCAACGTAGTCCGGATGCCCAAGGTGTCCCCACCGCGCGACTATGACGCAAGCCCAGCAGTGCAACAGTACAGCACCGGCTCTCCAGAGCGCAACCTAGCCGCCCCGCAACGATCTGCTACTGCGCCTCTGGATGGCAGCATGTTCTGATGAGAAGAACGAATATACCCATCACAACGTTTTGGTCCGAGATCAGCAAACTCGCAAAGACTTGATCCGGCAACAACCCATTGCATCGCCCTTGTCCTCCCATTCGATCTACTCATACTCGACCCGCACACGATTCTCTTTGCTGTTTAATAATGACTGGGAAGCGCACGTTATCTTTTCTGTGTTTGCTGCATCTGCAACAATGATTCCCCCACAACAACTGTGTAGCTATACGATGCGGACGACGGGCTTCTGCATTTGGGGTTTCTCAGTATTTCTTGAGAGGGGCGCTTTTCGGTGGCGCTGCAATGGAAAAGAAAGAAGAAACAAAATGGAGTCTGCCTTTTGGCCTTTGTATTAGCCACCTGCACGATACCACTCGAAGCACGTCTGTCATTTGTTAGGGATCGTTAAGTGTGTGTTCATCAATGAAGCAAGAAATGAAAATATCTCCTGATTTCAATACCGTCATCAAAGCTTTCGGAATCTCTTTTCATTTCAGCATTGTTGGCTCGAACAGAAAGACGGCTACGGACTTCGTGCGGGTCCTTTTGGGCCCAGAAAGAAGATGAACGCCTTATGCTATGCATGCCACCCACCAGATCGCGCATTCCCTCTTCCCTTTATCCACCAAACTCCTCGAACAGATAGAACGTTCTGTTTCGCTGACCTTGCCCTCCACGCTTCTGATTCTTGAGCGAACTCGACGGGCCCGATGCCTAGTAGGTCCTCGCCAGATTCCTTAGATACCAGTCTACCAGTCTACGGCCGACCTTGGCTTCTGAGACGTGGATCAGGTCGCCTTCCATGGCGTAGTCAAGTTCGTTGGAGTTGATGACATCGCCTTCCAGAAGGCCGCCCTCGGAGTGGCGGACTTGGCGGCTGCGCTGCTTGTTGACGAGGAGCCAGCTGCGTAGGGTCTCTGCGTCGACTTCGAGGAAGCCGGCGAGCTTGGTAAGGTCCATGGTGGTGTAGAGCTTCAGGTAGCTGCGGACTGTGGGAGCGAACATGTTGGTTTTGACTTCGTTCATGAAGATGGTGAGATGGTGCTCGATTGGGTCGGGGTTGAGGTTCGGGTTCTCGAAGTCGGGTGGGGTGGGTGAGATGAATTTGGGGCAGGCGGCGCGGAAGAGCTCTTCGAAGATAGGGAGCGCTTCAGGTCCGCCTCGTTGCATTCGGGTGAGCTGCTCGCCGTACTTCTCCCTCAGGGCGGTGTGGATGGTGTCGTCCAGACGGGTCGGATGGAAGGCAACGCAGATGGCGACGAGAGCGTACATCTGATCGTTCTTCTTCGAGATGCTGTCGAATTGTGCGCCCTTTTGGAAGTTCTTCGTCCGCGAGACGTAGATCAGGATGTGGTTGAAAGAGCGCAGAGCATCGGCATATCGGTGCATCATCATGTACGAGAAGCCGATGTAGTAGTAGGTGGTGAAGTTGGCGGCCATGACACGGGCGAACATGGCCTTCTTGTTGAGCTCGATGTCGTCGAGCGTCTTGAGTGCCAGGCTGAAGTCACCCAGAAGGCAATGCACTCTCAATAGTCCTATGATCGAGAAGTATCCCAACATCTGGTACAGACTCCTGCCACCGTACTCGCCCGAGTATGGGCCTGGATCCTCTCCTCTCTTTCGCGCGGCTAACTGCTCGCTGATTTGTGATCGCTGGATGAGGGAGTAAAGCACGTTGAGGACCGAATAGCAGCCCCATGTGCCCGGGTTGTCGCGCAAGACGGCGACTTCATCGTCGCTGATGTTCGAGTTGGACTGGCCCTGCTGGAGGGCGGCTCGCTGGCGGAAGGAGCAGAAGGAGTTGAATTGGTAGATGAACTCGTCGATGACATCCCACGCCCAGTAGTGCTGCCATCGTCTGTTAGTTATCATTCCTTGTATACTTCCGGATGTAGCCTACCGAAGGGACCTCGATGTCGACAGGCCCGTCGCTATTGAGGATGAAGTGGAAGAGATTGCAGTACGAGTCGTAGCTCTGGATCTTCAGCTCGATCGATGCGCCGTACTCTAGCGGTGTCGCGGCCGCTGCGAGCTGTGCCTGCAAATCCTGTGTGCTTCCTCCGCCCAGCGATGAGATCCGGTCGAGGTCGTAGTCGCCGTAGCTGTTGTTCTCCTGGTATCCGCCGACCTGCTCGCGGTAGTCATTGGCGAGCGCCTCCTCTTCCACGTCCGAGTCGTCGTCGAGCGCGCGCTCCGGGGTGCCCTGTTGGTATGCTGGCGCTTGTCGGACGGACATTTTAGCGACGGAGGGAGATGCGAATATGGCGGAGGTGTGGTCGCTGGCCGCGCGATGTCGTTGTGACTGTTCTGAACAATTTTAGAAGTTGCGATGGTGGGGCTCCTCAACTCTTGGCAGCAACGACCATGCGTGACTCCCTCTTCGCATGCCATCGACGTTCGTCGCTACTCCGTCAACATCGACTAGCTTCGGAAGGAACTGTTGTCCTTCATTCAGCCATCAGATAACCTGAACCTTTCAAACACTAGGATCTTGTTACTTCAGAAATAGTCCTTTCCAAGTCAACCTCAATCACCGCGCCGTTTCCTGACTTCAGCTACACCCCACGTCATTTGCGACGTCGAGAACGGTCAATATGGCGCCTATCTATAGAATCGCCGTGATACAGATGTGGCCTAAGGTCTATTTCCTCCCTGCCGCAAGAGTCGACACAAGCTGAGAGATCCGTTCAGCCCATGGCCATGGCACGCAATTACAAGGTTGCTGAAGACTTCATCCGCTCTGCTGCCCAACAAGGCGCTCAACTCGCCGTGCTCCCAGAGTACCATCTTTTGAACTGGATTCCCCACGACGAGAAATTCAAGGAAGCGTGCTCTCACTGGAAGACCTATCTCGACAAGTACATTGCCCTCGCTAAAGAATGCTCCATCAACATCGTCCCGGGCACAATCGTCGAGCTCCATGATAAGGAAACAAAGGACGAACGCCTCCTGAACGTCGCCTACTTCATCACAGCCTCAGGAGAGATCGCAGGAAAATATGTCAAAAAGAACCTGTGGGGCTCGATTGAGAGACTGCATTTGACCTCGAGCTCAGAAGATCCCCATCCAGTGTTCGACACTCCCTTGGGCAAAGTAGGCATGCTGATCTGTTGGGACTTGGCATTCCCTGAAGCGTTCAGGGAAATGATTGCAAAGGGAGCGAAGATGATCATCATTCCAACATTCTGGACGTTGTCTGATTGCTCACCGAAGGGGTTGGCTATCAACCCGACTGCGGAAGCGTTGTTCTTGGATTCGATGTTGACGGCAAGATGCTTCGAGAATACGTGCGGTAGGAGTCCTTACCCAAACACTAGCATTGCGTTCTTTCTAATGCCATACAAGCTGTCGTTTTCGCCAACGCCGGCGGACCACCAGGAAAAGGTTACGCTGGCCTCTCGCAAATCTGCGTACCTTATGCCGGTGCTCTAACTCGTCTTGGCAGCAGTGCTGAGGGCATGGCCGTTGTCGACTTGGATATGCAGATTCTCGAAGACGCTGAAGAGAACTATCAAGTACGAGCAGATCTGGCCAGAACTGACTGGCATTATGAGTACAGGCATAACAAAGCAGACACGAAACTGTAGCTTCAGATTGTATTCAGCGGACCATTCTGATATGGAGGCGATTGTCAAAGATCGCTTAGCGCGCTACAAGTAACGAGTCAACATGAATCCGCGTCTGCAATCGACCTTCTCCCTCCGACCAGAGCTGTCGATACGAGGATTCTTCCACGAGAGCATTTCAGTTTCCAAGCCTTTCTACTGGTCGACAAGCAACCCTGTTCATGCGCAGAATTCCAACTGTTCTAACGAGCGCTTTGATTTAGAGAGGGCGTATAGGAAGGAACCTCTCCCAACCTCACGAGGAGCCTTCTCGTTGAAGAAATTTCATATCGACAGCTCTGTCTCCGACCCCAATCATGGCTGCAGAAAATTGTCCGCCTGCCGACTCCTTCGGTCAAGCAACTTTGCAGCATCCTCCAAGGTCTCTTTCGCCAACCGCTCGGCGTCCGAGCTCTGCGTATCTGCGGCCGCTTTCGTCTTCTGCAGCTGCGGCAGAAGACTCGAACCGTTTGGCAGGCGATTCAACCAGCTCGTCAAGCAACAATTGGAAGCGTTCTGCGATCTTTTCGAGAGATCCCTGATGTACCGTTACAGCTCTCCCGTGCTACCGCTTAGCACAGCCTGGCGAACCTTCTCGCCGACCTCTTTCGCCCGACCCTGCTTCAGCGTACTGACATTGTCCTCGAAAATATGCCTGACTCTAGGCTGTCGCTGAAGAAGAGGTTGAGTCTGCTCCCAACAAACCGACCACGCCTGCTCACCTCTCACTTGATCTGCCTCGCCTTCTCCGCAACAATTCTGTTGATAAGATCATGAGTATCGGCTTCAACAATGTGCTTTGCCGGTCTCGCTATCTCGCTGAACGTCTAGTCGATCTACTTTTTTGCTCCGGGTCCCAATCGTTTACCAAGCAGTTGTAAGTTCTCGAACGATCCACCCAGCTTCTCCTGCATTTCTGGACGGCCCTCTAGAATCTGCTGCGCGACATCTCCCGCCAAGGAAGATAGCTCTTCCAATCTTCTTGACAGGATACACCAAGTTTCGTTGACAGTATCCAGGCTCGGACCTCTTCGCCTGGCGACATCTCTCAGCTCTTCATACGTATCGCGGACGATAGCGTTGACTTCCTCTGCGTGTGTTTGCCAAACCCTCTCCAGATCTCCAAAAACTTTGTCAACATACTCCCAGCCTCCTGGAATCCAAGCAGAGTACTTCTCCGGCACCTCCCGCAATGCTTTTATGACTTCGTCGGTTGGGCCGGGAGTGATTCGTCGGAACTGGACTTTGAACTGCCGAGGACCGTAGTCAAAAGATCGTTGCGTAAGTGGTATTCTTGGCCGAGTCGCGAAATACTCGTACGACATGTACCAGCCGACGAAGACAACTCCTCCACCAAATAGACCTCCCGTTACGAATCGGTATCGGCCGCATTCGTCATTGTGATACTTTCAATCCTACCCTCGCCGCTATGCTAGAGGTCTGACTTGAGTGCTGCTGAAAGACCCTTGGGTCCTGATTGTTCGAAAGATGCCAAGGGCTCGTTTTGTTGCGTTAATTGTTGCTTTTCTTGCCACCGGGATTCGAAGAAAAGAGGGAACAAGCGTATCGTAAGGTCTTCCATCGCAAGAAGAAAATGAAATCGCCTACGACCCTTTCCCTCCGACCATCCTGTTGCAAAAAATGCGAAGATTCGGGAATATTCACTTCTGATTACAAATTGCTAATAGCTCGAACCTTCCAGAATGTAGGGCAAGAGATATATAAGGCGTAGTATAGGTGTAGTTTAGAAGAACAAGTAATTCACTCGCTTACTTCACAACACATCCGACTTTGCACGCACGATGATCCTCAATCCGAATCCATACTGCGAAGTACTTGTGGGTTCATCCGAAGTTTCAACAGAGCCATTCACTGCTGATCGTATGATTAATAAGATTAGATTCTAATCTTATCAGGTCAGATTTTCATCATGTTTTTGCAACCTTTGGCTCTTGGGGAAGACAGCAGTTGGACTTCAACCGTAATGCGAGCATTTGAAAACCTCGGTCCTGTAAGAACGACTTACAAGTTCTCGAAATGAGGCCTGCGACACGTAATATGCACTTTGATAGTCGTTACCCTGATCGGATTGATCTTGGCCACGCCGCACGCATACACACGTCCGAATTGTGAGCCTGGACTCGGCCTGTGATTCCCGTGTCATGGATGATCGACGTGCTCCGAGCGATACACCGTGAACATCAGCCATTCGACGCCTTCTACCAGTTGAAAATGTGAGGAGGGAACTGGAGGACATTGACTTGATTGATTCTTCTAAAAAGGAGATAGTAGTGAGTGTGCTATGTTGAGGTAAAAATGGAGATCCATAAGTTGTTCTTTGTGAGGCTGTCTGTAGTCTATATCTCGCCGTATTCGGTGGTTGGTGGTGGCTGAACTAATAGGTGGTTGGTGTGGCCTGTGCGCCGCTTCAACATGCTATATATCTTGAGAGTTTGGCACCTGTTGGGCATCTATTGGGCATTCATAAGATCATCATAACAAAGTGATTGCCATGCTTGGGCACTATTGCTGCATGACTTTCAACTCTACCGGACCGCGATATCGTACGTCGCCGACCGGCCTCGAGGACCTCGTCTTGGCGCTCGATTATTCCTCTGCAAAGCGAGATGAAGCTTTCCATTTCCACGGGTTCAGAGATGTCCTTAAACAAGGCAAATCAGGCGGCTATCGCCGCTTGGTTTGCTTGAAGTTTTGAAGGTTTAGGCTTGAATTGTTTGCATATTGAACGGTCTATCTTGCCTCGTTTGCAATTCTCTTGAAAGCCCGTGCGCCGGTGTAGGTGGTTGACTAGTCCTTCGCTCTGCTAACTCCCACTGCCCTCTGCTGGCTCCAGGCAATGACTGTCAACCTTCGGAGAACCGTGCTGCGTGATTTTGATGCAACCAGACTCTCATTAAGGGCCAAAATACCCGTGGATAAGTTATCCAAGATTTGAGGGTCATGAGCCATTGGAAGGTTTTCGCTCTTCAGTAGTCGCCTGCGAAGACAGTTGGAAGCCAGCTTGGGCTGGATGCCTAGGGCATGTTACGGTGACTCAGTATACACACAGCACTCCTTCAGTCGTGTGCTTTCTCCTTATACGGAATCATTAATCAGCTCGATTTACGTGAACATCCCTCCATCCTGTTGAAGGAAGTGCTCTGAGCCGGCTATTAGCCATGGGCATTGGCATTATCTCACATTGTGCGCTTTGTAACTTAGTCTCCTCCAATGAACTCATTCATGAAGACAACAGGTTATGAGCCCGGGCACGCTCCCGTGGCACCCCTAATGTGATGATCTCTGCTAACAAAAATGGCATACAGGATCATTACATACGGGATTGGCCCCAATGAGGACACTTTGTTCTTGGCGTATTGAACAGAACGCCTGCGTACGTACTGTACTGGGATGGGAAACCTCGACTTCACGAAAATCCTTCCCTCTCCTTCGACACCTCCGCGGCGCTCCTATCGCTGCAATATCAGTCAGAACCACTTCGGAATGCAGTCAAATCCGAGCGCCGAATACAATCAATCACGCCTTTGAATACTAAGGCTAGAAATCGACACGATCTCGCCGCCGACACTCTGGTGCAAAGATACGAGACGCTAAAGCCGTACTAGTATCAACTAGATCAGGGAGAACAGCGGCAACACCGCAGAACCGAGTAAATCCGGAAGGCAGAAGAGCCGCAGAACGACGGCAGAAAAGCCGCAGAATGAAGGCAGAATAGCCGCAGAACGACGGCAGAATAGCCGCAGAATGAAGGAAATGGAGCTCGATTGCGAGGCTTGAAGACGATTAGAAAGCAACCAGTCTCTCTGAAAACATTGCTACTATCAACGATCACAAGCCTACACATCGAACTACCACCTTTATAACGAACGAACGATGTCTTCCTACGAACAAACTACGCGTAAGAGCCTTTAATATCTTAGCCCGCTTGACGCGGCTGAAGATTGGCTAAGGTGGTCTAAATCAGTAAGGAATCACCTGATTATAGAAGGTTTCTCGAACATACTTAAACGGCAGATAACGAAGCCTGAAAGAGCTGTTGTTGGTAAAGACGAAGCACCCTAATAGGGGGAGACCGAATTGGCCTTCGAGACAAGGCTCGAGAAGTGGTATACCCTGCAATTGTTGGGATTTGTGAATCAATCGGATAGCTGAGTCCTCAAAATGAATGATTGATTGTCTGTCTAGCTGGGTAAAGACTGGCTATATATACAAATACTTCCTCATCTAGAAGGTTCTATAAACGACTGTGTGTATAAGCATAGAAGGCAAGTGAATGTCTGTTGCCACTTGATTTCCAATCTGATTCTACCACTTTCCAACAGCAATCACAGGCCTATGCCATTATCAACAATCTCTGCGGTATAAGAGCCTACAAGCTCGTACAAGAACGGAAGGCAGCTAACGATACTGTTGTTTAGTTGTAGACTGCCCTTAAGAACGAATTCAAAGATACCGGATCCAACCGTTACGAAGAACTCTGCTATACGTTCTATAAAGCCCGCATAGTGGAAGGCGTTTCGGCAGCTGAATTCGGTGCTAGCCTAATGAATATCACGAGCGATATGGTTGACCTTAGAAGGAACCTCAACCTACCGGAACCATTCGTTGCTTAGCGATTTATCTACGGCCTAAGTAAATCCTTTAAGGAGTTCAAGATCGCCTTCAGCTTGAAGTACTTACTTATTAGTAATCCGAACAACGTTGCAACGTTGAAGCGAGCTATTTAATCCGCTAAAGAGTTCGAGAGCCGTCTTAAGATAGCGGATACTATGAACTATGAACGCCAACAGCGCACCCTACAACAACAGCCTCAGAGTAGAGCTTGTCCGACATGCCGAGCAAAGTACCTATATGCAAAGGGGCAAACGTGCTGGGAAGTTGACGATACTAATACCCCTGAGTCATAGAAGAAGAACAGACAGAAGAGATATAAGCGTAAGAACGAACGCCGCAATAAGAGACAAGCTAGTCCAGATAACGGAGTGTCAGTTATAGGTGCTGTCGCGAAGATCACTAAGCGAGACGATATAGCTAGCATATCGTTGATAACTGAGCTTGTCTCTTCGCGGTCTTTGAAAGCTGACAACTATATGCTGTTCTTACGGACAAACGCGGGCGAATACATAGCAGTATATAGGGGTATCAACCTCTTCTACTGCTGGATCCTCGACACCGGAGCCAGTAGCCATCTTATTGGCCGCAGGGACGTGTTTATGCCAGAAACACTCACTCTAATTGAGGGCTTCTCAGCTAACGGCATTGGTGGCGTTTCTATCGAGCCAAAGCTTGTAGGTACCATCCAAATTATGTGTAGAACCACGACTGGAAGCCGTCTACTACAGATACCAAATGTCACGGACAGGTACTCACAGAGGGACTGGAAGTGCAGGTGTTCGGATGTAACAAAGTTTAGAGACGACTATCTAAGAAGAGCGCGAGAGAAGCGAGGTTTATAAAGTAAACCCGCAAGAGCGCTGAGGCCAGCGCGCCAAGACTCCGGAGGTAGGTCCAGCATGAGCAACGCAGGGAGACTCACTCATAGGGCTGAAGTCACGTGCCCGAGGGTTCAGAGTATGTATGAAGGCCTGGGCTCGTAACACCAAATGTTAAGTACTTAGCGGACGCAGGAGTTGACCTTATCTCCTTTAACGAACTTTGGCTATATATCGACGAGGTTAAGAAGACAGACAATAGCTTGAACTTCAGCCAAGGAAGACACTACTTCACTTCTAAGATCAATGCCGGATTGTTGATGCTGAATACAGCCTGACTTACTGAGCCAGCCGGATCTCAGCTGCTCGCTTATAAAGATCAGGTTGGCGCATTATACAGTGTTGAAGACGACACTCTACGACTCTGGCACGAACGGCTCGGCCACCTATCAGAAACAGGGCTCAAACGCCTTCGTGGAATGGTGACTAGTATGGAAGCAACGCATCCGGATGGCTAGTATATCTGCCGAGCCTGTATACTCGGACGGATGAAGCAACGTCCATATAATCGACAACTACGGAAGGGAACGTATCTAATAGAAATGCTACATACAGACGTCTCCGGCTGGCGAGAAGCGTGTATCTATAGCTACTCCTACTAGGTCGTAATCCTTGATAACTTCACCCAGTATGCAGAAGCGGTACTAATTACTTTGCGATCGGAGGCTCTACTCGCAGTACAGCGATTCGTTGCGAACTATGAGAGACTAACTCGTATTACTCGTTGTATTATTCAAGACAGGGGAGGCGAGAACATTGGCCAGGCTTATACTAATTAGGCATACGACAAGGTTATCGACCTATAGTACTCAGATACTGAAGCCTATAAGGCAAATGGCTGTGCGGAACGCCTTCAACGAACGCTTAACGAGAAGCTCTATGCCTTTGTCGCGCATCACGAAGTGAATGATTCGAAGAAATTGGGGTTCAGAGCACCCTCCAGCCTGACCTTCACGTGCAGTCGCAGTAGCAGAGGCTGCATCGCAGCCTCCCACACGTAAGTCCGGCCTGGAGAGCCCTCCAAGCAACGATCTATTCGTGCGCTATATACAAACAAGACACTCTCAAAAGGGAGAGGTGGGTGGGTCGCTAAGAGCCGTTCGTGATGCGTAGATGCAGTGGTGAGGCTGCTGAAGCGACGGAGAGGCCGGATGTTGCTCCCCGCATAGACCCCTGCATCACTACGTCGCTTATCCAAGCTAACCTGCCGGCTGTCTACTAGTCGGAGGTCCTCTAGCACAATATCGTCCATGTTTGTAACCTATCCCTTTGCAGTCGCCATAACAAAACACCTCTCGAGGCACTTGAAGGAGAGAAGCCTGATATCTCGCATCTGCAGACGCTTGGTAGTTAAGTCATCCTCGCAATACCGCCCTCAAAGGTCCGGAAAACGACCGCTCTACGAGCGACTGAAGGCTGGCGTCTTCTTGGATTCAAAGGCTACACTCAGTACCGCATTACACGGACTGATATACTTAGCAAGCCTGAATGGCGTTCAGAAGTCGTTATTATTGAACAACGTACGCATACTGGCCCTACACAACTACCCTACGAAGGAGAAGTGTAGAGGAGAAGCGCGAGGGACAAATGCGAAGGAGAAGTGTAAGGGAGAGCTCTACTTATCCGTGTTGAAGAACTCGATGAGACTACTGAGGTTGGGGGGGGGGAGGGGAGACTCCTTAGAGCCCTCAACGACGACAGGCTTCAAGCAGCCGATCGAATCTACCGACTAGCCTTAATAACCTCGACGACGTAGATCCGAACTCAAGAAGCAGCGCAGAGCCAAATTCAAGGAGCAACGTAGAGCTGGATTCGAAAGACCGTCCGAAACGAACAAATAAGCTAAGTACTCGCTATCCGGCTGAACAGTAGGCTATAGTTGCTGCTAATAAGCCGTTAGACAATACTAACTTCCTACTATTGACGTCCATCCTCACATTGGCCTCACTAGATTCAGAGCCCTACGTTCCTATAACGATAGAAGAAGCCAAATCAAGCGGTTATTAGAAGTTCTGGCTCGAAGCTATTCGTAAAGAGATTCGCTCGTTACGAACCAATCGAACGTGGCGTTTACGGAAACGGTCATTACTGAACAGCGGCAAAATTCTACGAGGCAAATAGATCTTCACAATTAAGCGTAACGCCGATGGCTTAGTAGCTAAGTATAAGGCTCAATAGGTGGTTCGTAGTTTTGAACAAGACGACGATAACACTACCGAAATCTTTGCATCTATAGTCAAGCCAATAAGCTACAAGGCTCTATTCGCTATTGCCAACGCTAAGGACTGGAATATCCACCAAATAGACGTCAAGACTGCCTTCCTTTACGGTAATATCGATAGGGAGGTATTCGTTGAACAACCAACCGGCTTTGCTATTACCCCTGAAGACAATAAAGACACTGAAAACGACTGGATCTGCGAGCTTGTGAAAGCGCTATATAGACTAAAGCAGTCACTACGAATATGGTACAACCTGCTGTTAACGTTCTTGAAGCAACAGGGCTACGAGCCCCTTAACGCCGATATCAGCGTGTTCTGCAAAGGCTCCACTTTCATTACAGTCTATGTCGACGACCTCCTTATTACTAGTCCTAACATGCTGGAAATCAACGCTCTGAAGAAAGCGCTAACCGAACGCTTTACGATGACTGATCTCGGGGAATGCTAGCACTACCTTGGCATCTGCATCCGTAGAGACCGTTTTGCCGGACAATGCACCTTAGCCAAAGGGGGTACCTTGAGAAGGTTATAAGAAGACACGGCCTCTAGGACAGCAATTCAACGGTACTACCAATACAGGCCGGAAACAAACTTTGTAAGGCAGACGACGGATACCAAGCCTCTGAGACCTTTAAGAAGCAGTACCAACAAGCTGTCGGCAGCCTAATATATACAATGCTCGGCACGAGACCAGACATCGCCTATATAGTATCATATATCAGTCGTTATACATCTAATCCGGATAAGACTTACTAGAAAGCGGTGAAGCAGATCCTTCGGTACCTTCGAGGGACTATCGACTTTAAACTCATGTTCACAGGCAATCTTACTCTACTAGCTGGTATAACAGACGCTGATTATAGAGGAGATACTGACATAAAGCGGTCGACTTCAGGTTACGTATTCGACATCAGAAGCGGCGTTATTAGTTGGTATTCGAAACTCCAACCAACCGTTGCGCTATCTACCTATAAAGCCGAATACGTAGGTTAATCACAAGCCGCAAAGGAAGTAGTATAGTTACGACTATTGCTAAAGAATCTCGGCTACGAACAACTCTAGTTAACGATCATCTATAGCGACAACTAAGGTGCAATTGCATCCGCTAAGAACCCTTAGTTCCACGGACGAATAAAGCATATTAATATATAACACTACTATGTTCGCGAACGAGTCGCTTTAGGGGAAATCGACCTTTAGTTCACCCCGACCGATAAGATGGTAGCGGACGGTCTGACTAAACCGCTGAACAAAGAGTTATTCACTCGCTTTAGGGCAGCAATTGGTCTCGTTAACAGCTAGAAGCTGGGGCATGAAGTGAAAGGAAGGAGACATCGACTGCAGAGCAAGGGGGGATGTTGAAGGAAGTGCTCTAAGCCGACTATTAGCCGTAGGCATTGGTATTATTGCTGAAACACACAGCGCACAGACCACCCAGCCATTCACCAGCCGCCTTATAGCGGTAGCTGTACCTATATATTATATACAGACAGTCGCTCAATTGAACAGCCCTTTCATGGATCTCAAATACTTTAACAACCGCAACACCCTGCTTACCGCAACACTAACTTCCGACCCTACTTCTTCTACCTCATGTTTTCTCAACAATGGACGCGACAATACGCGATCTTTACACATCTCCTAACTCACGGATAGATAGCGCTATTCTTGCTTACAAGGAAGGGCAATTTTCTTCTCTACGGGCTGCTACTAACGTAATTGATGGCTTACTCAGACACCCCCATTAGTCGGACACCAACTTCCGACCCTGCTTCCTCCACCTCGTGTTTTCACAACAATGGACGTGACATTACGCGATTTAAACGTGCCTCTTGAGTCTCGACTACAGAGCGCTCTCCTAGACCTACGTTCAAGGCGATATACCTTAATACGGACGTGTGCGACTGTATGGAACGTTCCAAAGTCGACACTCTCCGACCGTATGTCTGGACGGATTTCGAAGGCTGCCAGCTAAAAACATCGACAAATACTTACTAGCACCGAGGAAAGGACTCTTGTACGATGGCTCTTGCGATTAACAGCCGCAGGTTTCCCTTTATTGCCGAAATTAGCGATAGAAATGGCCGCAGAAGTTCGTCACTCCTGTGTCTACCTTTCGAAATCCTCACCTTCTCCGCCCTTGACGCGACGACCTATAGGCAAGCGTTGGCTTGACCGCTTTCGAAATCGACATCCCGAGATCCAAGGAGTATAGACACGGCAGATCGAAGCCATATGGCATAATACTACGAATCTTGACGTTATAAAGACCTACTTTGAAGCCACAACTGAGCTTTACCTCCAACATCAATACCCTCTAAGCGCCAATACAATATGGATGAGTCCGGATTCGCCGTTGGTACAAGCTAGTCGTTAAGAGCTTTAGTAAATATACGTAAGAAATCGAGTTGGAAGGTCGTGACTAGGAGACAAGAGTGGATTACTGCGATTAAGTGTATAAGCGCAGCAGGATGTGCGATACTGCTACTACTTATATATAAGGCAAAGCATACAAATACGGGTTGGATACCTACAGATACGCCTCTCCGCTGGCATTTCTCGACGTCCTCGAGCGGCTGGACGTCCGATAGTCACGCTTTTGAGTGGCTTTCGAGGGTATTTGAGCTGGCAACGCGGCCGGACGACCCTTCAGAACGGCGTCTTCTTATCGCGGACGGGCATAGCAGTCATATTACGGCGCGAGTAATAGCGTATGCTATAGAGCATGCGATTGACCTGCTTATCCTACTGCCGCATTGCTCGCATATCCTACAACCGCTCGACGTCGGCGTGTTCTCGCTACTAAAGCACGCTCTAGCCGCTGAGACCGATCGAGTCGCTCGGCTTGATCCAGGCCGAATCTCGCGGGTAGAATAGACGTCGATGTATATCCGGGCACGAGAGAGGGCTCTTACGTCGTCAAACATCGAGAGTAGCTGGCGTGCAAGCGGCCTTAAACCGCTAAGTCCAATTACTGTCCTTGAAAAGATTGCTCCCAAGCTGGCAACGAGACCCTCTACACCTACTATAGTCGAGGAATCATCAGCGCTTAACCTCTCGCTCCTTATAAGCTCTCCGCTAGAGGGTACAGAGCTACGACAAGCGAACTCGCTGCTTAATAGCGCTTTACAGGACGTAGAGACCCTGCCGTCGCTAGTGAAGCGCTATACCTCGCGGCTGACCCGAGCGTTTGAAGTAACCCAAACCGAGCTCGTAACGCTTCGGAAAGAGCTCGCTGATACACAACAGCTTCTTCGTACTAGGAAGGCTTAGAAGACGGGGAAGAGAGTTGCGTTAAAAGGACGCTTTATGCTTAGTACACAGGAAGTTCTCAAACTTGCCCGCCAAGGCGAGGAGGAGACAGCAAAGAAGAAGGGTCATAAAAGGCGACAGCAGGCTTCTTCAAGTCCGGGAGTTGAGGAGGAGGTAGAAGAGATGTTAGATAGGGATACTAGCAATTCTGATTCGGATTGTATTGTAGTTGCACAGAGATAGACGTCGTCGCAAAAAGTCTTGGCAAATTTCGTGTCCGACTAATGGGGGTGTCCGAGTAAGCCATCAATTACGTTACTGCGTGGAAAGTACACTACTCTACCAGTTGAAAGTCAGGCAGCAATGCACAAGCAGTCCTTGACTCTCAGAGAAGTCCCTTAATAGCAGATGCCCAAGTATGACGATCACTTTGTCATGTTGATCTTATGGATGCGCAATCGGTGCCTAATAGGTGCCCAACACTTAGGATATATAGCACACTCAGTACTGTCTCCTTTGTAGAGAAATCAATCAATTCAATTTCCTTTGGTTCCCTCCTCACATTTCAACTCTACCGCGTCCTACCGTATGAATGGACGGCAAAGCAGGGCCGCTGCCCACGAGCCTCGACAGATACTCCCCAGCGCCGAGGAGAAGACACTTGTACGATGGCTCTCGCAATTGACAAGCGCTGGTTTCAGTTGAGAAGATCGGCTTCTCCTACCACACAACCACTATTGCTGCCTGCTGCTGCCTACAGCTGCCTGTTGGTGCCTGCAGTGCTGTCTATTCTCTACGATGTATATGAACACCGACCTGTCACTTTTGTAGATAGACAGTCATTTCAGTACAGACGTTCCATATGTCACTGTGTGCCTCCTTCCACCCTTCATCTTCGACCAACTACAGGTGTACAAACATGCTAAAGGACTGGGAAGTAGGTGGAAGGAGCATATCTTGGCATCACCCGTTTACTGGAAACCGTTGGAAATTGTTGTTCCATATGTGTCGGATTGTTGGAAGTTAGTGTGTGCACGTGAAAAACTAGTGCCCTTGGTATAGGATAACTCAACTGTACAGTAGCTTCCTAGACATCATTAATCAACTATATGATCTGTCAAGAACCCTTTTTCAACAAAGGTGTTGTAATACTAAGGTTATATGTTGTTCAAAATGATGAACGTGGCCGAGTGCGCATATCAAGATGATTGTATTGTTGTTGTTGTTGTTGTTGTTGTTGTTGTTGTTGTTGTTGTTGTTGTTGTTGTTGTTGTTGTGAGCAGCAGAAGGTGCTTACCAGCTAAGTACAAAGTGCAGTAGTTCCTTCCTTCCTGTCCATGGCTCCTGCTGCAGCACCCATATCACAACAGAAACCAACGCCCTCACGTGGCGAAATCTCGCCCACCCAATTGCCACGGCTCGTGCGCTTCCAGCGCTGGTAATGGCTCCTCCACAAGCTCGATTTCACTGCTTGTCCCTGTCTCCCGAACACCCGGGCTCCGCCTCACCAGTTCCATGACAATAATGCACAAGCTGCCAATGACCACCGCGGCTAGAATGCCAAACAGCGAGATATGGGCATAGTCGTCGGCGAAGTCAAACCCCAGCAACGCATCGACGATGCCGAGGAGCAACAGCGTGGGCCCCAAGTAACGATGTACGACGCCCATCTGAGTGCCTCGCTTGCGTTGCTTGTAGATGCAATGGTTGACTGCTCCAAGAACCAGCTGGACAGTCAGTGCGATGAAAAGCAGGATCCCGAGGATTTGGTGAGCTGAGGAGTATGTGCTGGACTATTCGGAAATCTGTCAGTATGGCTGCGAGGAGAAAGTGGTTGACAGTCTTACTTACCTTGTTGAACTCTCCTGAAACGACCACACCCGCAGCCTCCGCAGCGACGAATACCGCGTAGCCCGTCGCCTGGAATATCCAATGCCACCGCACACGTGGCTTAACTCTTAGCATGGCTGCACCGATGGGGAAGATGACGACCCATGCTAAACACATTGCGACCGCATGGATGATAAGTGCAGCGTCGATGTCAGAAGTAGGTTGTTCGGAGGAGGGATTAGGGTCGTTACCACTGACGAATGCCACTGGTATTGCCAGAGTGCCGACAGAGACGGCTTGGGTCATGTCCATGACGAGATCGCCGTATAGTCCATGTCGCTCAATGGATCTAGTATACGTTGCAGAACTGAGCCAGCGAGATTTTCGTCGAGGACCGACCGCCCAGATGAACGGCTGCAATGTCGATGTCATGTTCAGACTAGGCCAGCCGTTCCACTTGTCGAGCCCACTGCAGACGGAGTCAACAGTCAGGATGCTGGAGTTGTCGGATATGCTGTTGACCAAACCACCAGTCAGCGTTTGACAGGTGATTCTCTGGTCGTAGTCAGGTTCGGAGTGGCCTGTTGCGATGCGCGGGCTAACAATCGTGTCTCCGTTGGTTGCAGGGTATACAGTGAACATGAGGCTGTCCGCCATCTCTGATCCGGTGCCGGCAGCCATCCAGCTGCGATCTGCTGGCGCTGACATGTGGAATGCGGCGTATCCGCTCGAGTTGAGGGCGAGGGCGAAGACGAACTGGCCTCCTTCGATGCTGACCCTGGATACCGATGCAGCCCATGCTCCCGAAGCAAGAATTGTGAACAGCCAAAGACATCGGATCGTCTCAGCCAAGGTTCGTTGTACCCGCATACACACCATGGCTGAGAAGACAAGTTAACGAAGGGAACAGTAGTGAACGGCGATCCGTGTAACGATGGGAGTCGAGAGATGATCGATCGTCGGTCTGTTGGGGGATGTAAGCATCTTTTAAGTACATGCACGACCTGTTTTGGATCATCGCAGCGCCTCGGTAGCTCAGGGCCCAAGGTAATGTTGAATCAGGACTCAGGAGTCGTCACGCCCGTCTCGACTCAAGCACTCCGTCCCGCCAGGTAGGTTGCACAAAGCCAACGACGAATCCAACCCTGTCGGTCTTCGAGGACAACTCTCCAACGACAGATCAGTATCACATCGTTACATCTAGAGCAACATCAATCAGGTGCGCATACTATCTGAAGGCACCTTCTGGTTGCAGCAGCAGAATAACAACAAAACAGGCTCGACCTTCCCTATACTCTAGACACCATGACAATGTGGTTGCTTTTCTGAAGCCACAGCTGACGCGTACTGGCTTGGCTCTGCATCGACGGAAACTGATGATAGTATGTGTAGTAATGCGAAACCTCCAATTGGCTGTCTTGTATCTGATCAAAGATTGATATACCACAAGATCGCCAAGCTTAGAAGCGCCACCGCTATGGCGGCTGCTCCTCCGTTCCCCTGGTCTTCATCCTTGCAGCTTTTGCGGTACACCTTCTATCGATCAGTTGATAAGGCTAACAACAGCCAAATGAATACCGTCGAAGACAAAGTTGAGCTTCAAGCTCACCAAGAATCCGCCACTCACCCTCCTCATCAAGAACACCACACGTCACATAGCGAACTCGTCCGAGACTGCATCATCGGCATGGCAGACGGCCTCACTGTCCCCTTCGCTCTCACTGCCGGGCTCTCTTCCTTAGGCTCCTCCCGGCTCGTCGTCATCGGAGGACTTGCAGAGCTCTTTGCCGGCGCGATATCGATGGGCCTCGGGGCTTTCCTCGCCAGTATCACGGAGAAGAAGCACTATGAAGTCGAGGAAGCGAGAGAGAGAAGGGAAGTGCATGAGAAGCCTGAAGCGGAGATGGAGGAAGTCTATGAGATCTTGGGGAAGTATGCGATCAGTAGGGAGGCTGCACGGCCGTTGCTGGAAGAGCTGAGGGCCAATGATGATATGTGGATTCAGGTAGGTGCTTCGAAAAACGAAATGTGGTCGTTTCTGATCGTTAGAGTTCATGATGGACTTCGAGCTCCAGCTCACCAAACCCTCCATCGCCGGCGCCGGACTTGAGGGTGTCGTCATGGGAATTTCCTACTTCATCGGCGGCATTTTCCCGATGATTCCTTACTTTGCCATTGCGTCCGTCAACAAGGCTTTATTCGTGAGCATCGGCATCTCGGCGGTGATCTTGTTGCTCTTTGGATACATCAAGGCGATAATCACGGGGACTGGGCATGGGGATGCAGTTTGGAGCGCGCTTCAGACGCTTGTGGTTGGGGCGGCTGCTGCAGGTGTTAGTTATGGGATCGTAAGGGGGATGGATTCGGCGCATACTCTTTGATTGATCCATGGAAGGGGCGAGATTAGCAGGTGTGAAAAATCTTTAAAGTATAACGTAATCGTTGGGAAAGCGGCGCATGTGGGGAAGCGAGCGCATAGATTTCAAGTCTACCACCTTTCAGACTGACTTACGCGGCTGCACCATAATGCCTTCTCGATCTAAATGCTGCATACACTCTCAAGTACTTCATATTCGTGCTCCCCAAGTTCTGCCAGCCAGCCAAAGGCAGGATGGATGCATCAAGTTCCTAGGTACTGAACACAAACCTGCCCTTGAATACGGCCCGTTTGCCAAAATTTCGATTTTTCCTAACGTGCTTGATAAGTTGAAATGTGAGGAGGGAACTGGAGGAAATTGAATTGATTGATTCTACTACAAAGGAGACAGTTGTGAGTGTGCTATATATCCTGGATGTTGGGCACCTATTGGGCATCCATAAGATCAACATGACAAAGGGATCGTCATACTTGGGCATCAGCTATTTAGGGACTTCTTGTCATATATTCCACCCAGCAGGCAGCAGTATGCTACTGTAGGCACCAGCGCGCTATCGCAGGCACCACTGAACTATTGCAGGCACAGGCACTCCATAGCATAGCAACAGGAAGTGCGGACAAGCAACTATATCTGAGAAGCTGGGACACCCTCTCATGGGTTTTGGATCTTTGTACTTCATCTTGTATAGCATCTACGAATATACATTGTCTCCATGCCAAGTCCTTGACAGTGGGTTTCGCTTTGCATGCTCGTTGATTCGTTCGATTATGCTAGCATCTTTCCATGGATCTGGTGTGAAGGTATGATTTCAACATGTGCGTTGCAGAATCTCTAACTCCATGCTGCCGCATATGGGAATTTGATGGATCGTTTGCGCTGGATCCGTGGTCGCACTGTCCAAAAAAACGTCGAAGTTCTGGACCAAGCGAAGCATTTCTTCAGGCCGGTACAAGTGACCTGGGAAACTGACCCTAGTCTCAAAAAGATGTGCTGTACCGTCGCGAATGTCGAAGGTGAGGGCGGAAGGGGGTAGTTCCTCCGGACGTAGCGCAGTGCTCCAAAGTCGTCCGTCATTTGTCTCGCGATGAATTACAACACTTGGGAACAGCCGTGGTTGGAAATCCTTCTTTGGCTGGTCGGAATCACCTTGTATACCGTGTGCTGAGCGAAGGAGGTCGTAAAATCTGCCAGTACAATTTCCGTAAAGCGGTAGTGTTCGTAACTCTGAAGTACCAGACGCAGTGCTATTCTGGATGTATAGGGTCGACTCGTCACGGTTGTTGTAACGTTAGAAGAAGGCCCGAATGGCGCACACAATGATATTGAATGATTGGGTTTCTTCTCGGACACAAAGCGCATTCACCTGCATAAGCGAGGAAGTTCCAAGACGGACAGTAACATATTCACGTTGCTGGGCATTTCGGTCTTCCAAAGGTTCTCGAATGGGTCCGGATGCCTTGATGATAGCTTGGTCGGTGTTCGTGACACCATCTGGACCTTGACAAAACGTTAGCATTCTTTAAATCTGTTCTTTGACTATCGAACTGTCGCACCTCGATGAAATGAGTGCATGTTGCCTTGCCAATTTCTCTGTCGAGACTTGCACAGGAGACCTGCATACCCCAATAGCAAGAGCCGCAACCTCAGCAATACATATTAACATCTACGTGAGCGCTTTGGGGTTCTCCGAAATGCTCAAAAGTTTATTGGTTCGGCCGGCCATATAGACTGAGCCGGAGAATTTCGGCATGTGGGCAAAGCACACATTTATTCGACGTATATCGGAGTTTGGGCGCCTCGGAAATTTGACGTCCAACGACTGCGCTTCAGTATCCCTTTACGAAGGCTCGGTCGCTTTGCTCAGCGTAGCTACAACAACATCTGGATAGATTTCATCAACTCCGATGAGCTGTTCGGTCGCAGAGATCTTTATACCATTTCGGATTCGGCACTTGCGCCGTAAGCTGAGGCTCCCAAAGGAATTGATATGGAGAATGGATCTGCCAGCCATTGGTCCGAGAGGAAGTATAGAGGATTGTCAGCATTTTCAGACTGTGAGGGCCTCGAATGTTACTAACCTTCGAAAGAAAAGGTAGGCGAGCCACTCAATCCCACAGAGTGTCCTTGCTGAGTCGTTGTTTGAGAGGCATGCAGGACTATATCGATCGCCGTCGCGGCCTTGCGTGCCTCCTTCGAAGTCTCACTCGATCGACTAATCCATGACGATAAGACTTAGCAGCCGAGCGAGCAGACAAAAGACATGGACAGCGGGTGAACTTACAGCCATGTCTTGCGTGATTGGAGAAGAGCCTCTCGTATTCTCTGCAACATCACAGCATCGCCGAAAGCTCGATTTCCATCGACATAACAATGATGAACATAAAAGCAAAGAACGCTTGTTGCAAGCAGAAAGTCTTGATTGACTACCGATGACACTTTCCATCGTTCTTGATAGAGGCTCCCTAGTTGTTGAGTTTCTTCGTCGAGCATATGTTGGTGCTTCAAGATACTTACCGCGGCGAGCATACAGCCTTGGCGCGAGTATTCATACTCTTGCACGCTCAAGGGGACGACGAATCTCCGGTGGAGAACAATCTTGGCTTTGTGGAACAAGATATCCAGACAGACTTTTTGCAGCATTATGTGCGGTGGGTCAATCACGCATTGTGATTTTGATCTCCACTCCAGACACCGTGGAATGGCAGCGTGGGCCTCGCTCAGTTGGGTATCGATTTTCATTGCCTCGAAATATCCAGACGGCTGCACATCAGCCACGAAATCCGCGATAGCTCCCAGCGTCGCCGTGAAACGATATTTTACGATTCGGTAAAGCACGGGCGTCAACTCTTCTTCTGATCTGGCACTGGGCAAAGTGGCGGACGACTTGCTGAAATCGCCGTCTCTCAGATTGCGAGGCTCTTCGGTATCAAATTGGCGGGATTTTATCAACCTGGGAACGCCCATCTGCGCCGAAATGGAGAGGTCTAACTCCACAATGGTAGCCCAGATGCGTCTTTGCATCTCTGCGGCAAATGGGGACATGACATTGAATTGCCTGGGGTCCCTGTGGTAGCCCATGTGCATTGAAAGTTGGACTACTGTACCGAGTAGAATCCAAAGACTTGGCTCCGCGTCCTTGCAAAGATAATGCTCGCCGGTGAAATGTAACAACAACGTTTCAAGAACAAAAGGACCACCAGCGAGATAATTGCCAGCAATGAGACATTGCACGGTTTTCTGCCTGTATGTCTCCACGCTAGACTTCGGGTCGTCATGTTCTTGACCAATCTCCAGGTTCTGAAACTGTGCTGCCAGACTCATGATAGAGAAGAGCAACCCAAGCCACATGACAGGCGCATCTTCGCGATGTATCCAGAAATGGTCGTACTCTTCTAAGAATTGTCCGCTGTGCAGTACGGCCGGACTCATGTCGAACGCGTTGAAGTACTTCGAGACAAGGCCGTCGACAACAGGTCGCGTGGGAACAGCCTCGAGGATCTCCTGCGTAGAAACCGATGCCAGATGCCCGGAAAAAAGGAGCTTTGGTCCAGTGGATCTCTTACCATAGTCCTTTACCGCACAGGTCGACAAATTGTACTCGCTCGAGGCAGCTTCCGCTCCGAAACACTCCTTCAGCTCTGCAATGCCGTCCAAGACGGCGGACCAGTGAGCGCTATCAACATAACTATGCATTGAATTGGTGATCTGCAAGCTACCATGTTCGGACGGCGTAGACGGCTGCAGCTGGTGGGTCGTTCTCTCTTCTGATTGTATCTCAAGAGGTCGTCGCTCTGAAGTATCCTGAGCCAAGACAAGGACAGCATCCTCTAGGCGCTGTAGTCTGCCGTGTAAATCCAGGCCTATGGGGTTCGTCGCGCTTTGGGGTACAAATGTTTCCGGGTAGGTACACCTGTCACCAACGCCACGTCGCACACAGCTGTGGCATGGCTGCCGTCGGTCGCATCGCAGCTTCCGTCGACGACACAGTCCGCAGGATAACTGAGGCTTGTCTCTACGCGTACTCTCATGCGAGCGTGGGGTCTTCGGCGGTGCTTGGGTGGCCATGAGATGAGCTTGTGCGAAAGTCTGGATGTGAGTAGGCGAAAGGAAGGACAAATTCTCCGACCGCCTCTTTTCTTCATGCACGGACTCCGTGCCTCAGGTATTCAGAAGGGCGAACTAATAATGGCCTGACCCCGGGTAGGTTAGTCGAACATTCTCGAGGGGCCCTCACGGGCTTTCCTCCCTCCCTTCCTTCCTCCCTCCCTCCCAGCGCTTCTGTCAAACTGAAAATAATGGAGTAGGTTTCCGAAAGGATCTCCGAGTTCCTCCGACCCTCCGATCCTCCGAGCTCCTCCGACCCTCCGAGCTCCTCCGAATTCCCCATCATCCGAACTTCCCTGTTGCTATACGTGGTATGATGGTATGATGCGTCTCCTCTTTCTCCATTTCCAGAGTTGTGGAGTCTAGAGCGGTATTCCATCTCCCTCATCGTCATATCTTCTTTCAGGTAGAAGAGCTTACCGTCATGTGCACAGTATCACGTGATGCACACCTTTCAAAGATTTCCAAAATTCCCTCAGTTTTACCTTTGAAAATTAATTACACACCAGCTATGGACTCAATCCAGCTGGCCTTACAGGTTTTGACACTCCAAGACAAGCCGAATCTTTCTGAGACAGCTCGGAAATATGGTGTTAACCGGACCACTCTCAGTCGTCGTTGTAGGGGGATTACTAAATCCAGAGAGAATATGCACCAAAAACAACAACTTCTCACTCCCCAGCAGGAAAAAGACCTTATTCAGTTTATTAACAAACTTTCTGGATATGGCCTACCTCCTACACATGCTATGCTACGCAATTTCGCCTGCGAAATTTCTGGAAAACAGCCGGGAATTCACTGGCCCCGAAGATTTGCAGAGAGATACAAACATATTTTGGGTACCGGCTATCTCCCTCCTCTAGATGCTGCAAGAAAGAGAGCAGACAACTTCAAAAACTACCAGGCCTACTTCACAATGCTCAAAGGGAAGCTGGAACAGTATAATATTGAGCCCTACAATATGTACAACATGGATGAGAAGGGATTCTTGATAGGTGTATGCCACAAGTCGCACAGGATCTTCAACAAAGAGTCTTAAGCAAGAGGGGAACTTAGGGGCTTCACACAAGATGGTAGTAGGGAATGGATCACTATCTTAGCACTGATTTGTGCTGATGGTACAGCCTTAAGCCCAAGCCTAATATATAAGGCAGGGGCCTTAATGGTCTGGTCATCTAATGGTTTGGTCGGTTACCGGTCAACTATTGGTCTGGTCGGTCAAGGAGGTGTTTTCTTACTAGTTAGTCAGTTTTGAAAGTGATGGGCATGACCATTAACCAACAGGGGTGTATGCAGACCCTGCCTCTAGGTCCACAATGGGTGGATCTTACTACTAACGCACTGTGAATATCCCAAATTTGTCCCATCTTGTTGAATGCAGCTCTGTCACCATCATCATCATCATCATCATCATCATCACAGCTATGTCCACCTGGCTATCACAAGCACAGAAGAAGCACGACAATATTATCCTCTGCGAGAGCCATCCAAAGTACTGCGCCGAATCGCACCCCAACACATTCTTCTTAAAGGGCATCAAATACACCCGTGTATCCTCT